>PVIH01005650.1:0-82537 GCA_004025045.1 Sigmodon hispidus
AGGGTTCGAATCCGCCCCTCACAGACCCCTGCAGTTGGTTTGCTCAGTTCACTCAGTTCGGGGTCGCAGTAGGGATCCTTGCAGATTCCCTCAGCAGCAGGAGCTGTGTGTGTGGCCAGGTGCAGAGTTCAGCTGCTCCTGCTCCAGAGTGCGCTGGGACGCCGCAGAGAGCACCGGTCCCGGTGGCGGAACCGGAAGCTATGTCCATTCTTCTCTTTTCTGTCATGCCTGCTGCTCACTTTTTCCATTGTAAAAACCATAATTGGTTTCCTGCTGAAAACAAAAATTTGAAAATAACTTAGATTGCAAATCTTTTCATAGGTCATTGGTATGGTCTAGAGCAGCTCAAACCGAGTCATTGTTTAAGGAAAATTGAGCTTACACACTCCTCAGGATTCTCCTGTCTCGGGAAAAATCACTTTGGTTTGGAATAGAAACAAGTTTCTGAAATGACTGCCGTAGCAGAAGATGAAGTCTGGATTACAACATGTAGACACTGCAGTGAAATCAGAAAGCCTGTTAAATAGCTTTACTTTTTCTGGAAGGCCTATGAAAACATCCTTCAAGTGTTTTGATTCTCACATGATTTTGATTCTTTAACTCTTTCACATTATTCTTTACAACAGATTAAACTCAACTCTTTACACACTGGTTAACCCTTAGTTATCATTTTTCCTTATTTGTCTTATATAAAAATTATAATGCACAGTTATCTAGCAAATTCTTAGGGAATGAGTTGTCCTCTTGTTTGAAGTCCTTTGACTTCAAATACACTACATGGAATTTGGGAGATAGGGGATATAAAATATTTTGATGTTGTTCTACTTCGCAGTCAGCTTGTTATACTTGAGAATATATTTTGGTTGTCAAGGAATATTCTCCTATAAACAATGCTCAAAACCAGTTTAATAATTAAAACACTAAATATTAAATAAATAGATGAATATGTATGAAAGATATAAATATATAAACATGACTTAATAATTAATTCCTAGTATTTTTTCTTAGCTTCTCCCTTGTTCAACTCAATAAGAGGCAATAGATATATCTGAATCAAAACTTATATATCAAAATAAAGGAGTCTTTTATGCACAGACTAAAAATTATCCTAGATCTGTCTATGCCCCTTTCTATTTGGATGCTTTCTGAAATGTGACAAGGAAACATTAGAAAGAAGTTATCATGTTTTTCTTTTCTATGGCAGGAAATATACATTCAAAGAATAGCCAGAGGTAGAGTGCCCTTTTGTGTTTGTAATTTGTTACATATTTAATAAAATCTGAAATATCAAGAGATAGCACACAGTCAAATCCTAGGCAGACAGCCAGAAATTTCTTGATCCTTGAGTACAAGGACAAACAGCTGGGATTCAATGGCACAAACCTTTAATCTCAGCACAGGGAAAACCTGGGATTGGTGTCCTATGCCCTTAATTTCCTAACTCCAGAGACAGAACTTTCTCTGTTTTTGTGAGTTCAAGGCTAGCTATGAAATAGAGTAGCTCATACCAGTCCTAACCTGGATGGGATACAGCTGATGAGAAGGGTGTTTAAGGCCTCTCAGGAACCTAGCAGAGATAGAAGCAACCAGGAGCAAAGCTGAGGAAACTGGAAGATAGCTGGGTGAGAATTGACTGTGCTGTTTCCTCTCTCTGATATTTCAGCCTTTCCCTGATATCTGGCTCTGAGTCTCTTTTCTTACAATCTGAATTTGTGCTACAACCCTTTGCAAATGTTGTAAAATCTAACTTAGATTTACTCTTTTACCAGTGGCTAGGAGAATCTTGCTCATGGCAGTGAAGCTCCCTTCCTACAAAACTGCTCTTTGGGTGGGAAAAAAAACATGGGTCAACCAAATGTGGATATTGTATGCCTCTTCCTGAAAAATCATGTTGTAGAATTCTGTTAACCAACACCACAAACAAAATTGCTATGATGACTGTTCTTTAGGTTTCAGACATAAATGTAGTATTCAAATATGCAGACCCTGGTGATTTCTATTTCAAAACTCTATGGAAATTGGGTCACAGTTATTGTGGAACTATTGTGAGGGTATATTTATATATTTATATTTACATATTTCCCCAAGAGAGAAGTGATTCAGAAGTGACAAGCATCCAGGCTTAAACTGGATCATTTCATTTCTGAAATTTTTAGTAGTCATGGTATTTTGAGAAAACTAAAACTTACACTTTGATAGTATTATACTACTGCAATGGACCAGAAAGACTGACATAGGGATTTTTGGAGGTTTTCTACCCCATCCTTCTGTTATAACCACTTACAAAATGAAGTGTGGGATAAACTGTATAGATATGAAAACTACCCACATCTGGCTGGAGAATCATAGCCAGAAAGAAGACTCATTGCCTAATATAATGATTGTGTATCCAAAGCTCTTAGGCCCACAAGTTTCGAGGAAAAAATCTTCTGAGACTGGTTTGTCAAACTATATCAGTTGAGGTGGAAATTAAACCCACATATGCTAATTAGTCAGAATATGAACAAAAAATAATTCTAGAAGATATGCAAAGCAAATGAGTTTTCTGATCTAATATTTTGCACTTGCCAGGAATTCAAACAATACATGCTGTTGTAGTTTCAAATAATTCATTCATCCCTCCACGGATTTAGAGAGGACCTACTATAAACCAAGCACTACTCTAACTCTTCAGAATCCAGAAATACCCATTGGGCTGAGGACTTTGTTTTTCTTTTTTTCCATATCCATGTTTTATGCATATGTTGTGGATTACTAATATGTTACATTTTAAGACAAAATGTCTGTGTTTGTGTGCGTGTGTGTATGTGTGTGTAACACAAATGTCTAAAGACAACTTACAGAAGTAAGTTCTCTCCTTACACTCTATGTATACACTGTGTATTCTCCTTCCACAGTGTGTGATCCAGGGTTTGAACATGTGTCATTAAGCTTGATGGCAAGCTCCTTCACTAGCTAATCTGTCTCACTGGCCCTCTGTTAACTTCTTTACATAGAATTACTTCTAGCGTATAGTGTATATCATCCATGCATCAAAACCTTGAAATGGAGAAAAAGAACCAAAATACTATATACTGACCTCTAAAATATCCACCAAGGTTATTAACTGATATTGTTATCCCTGAAGATGGAAAAACAAAACATTTGAAAGTGACTAAGTGCTGCTAGTTTCAGCTCAGCCAGGACTTCACCTCTGTGATTAATTCATATACTTAAAGACTCTATCTTTGTGGCAACTTTGACATGATGAAACCATTTCCCAAATGTACTAAATTGGCAGCATGCACACTCTGGACTGTTCATGCTTCATTTTATTTACCTTTCAGTCAAGGGAGACAAAAGAAAGAAGGCCTTCAAATATGAACTATTCATGTAATACAGCATGATTCTAAAATATCAGGGGAAGTCTCTAGATTCATTAGTACAGATGTGTGTCCAGAGTAGAACCCCATTAATATGTAAAATATTTAAATTTAAAAGAAAATATGTCATTAGACCTTAAGTGGCCAAGCATCCTAGATTTCCAGTTTTTAATCCTGGAACCTTTCAGTCTCAGGTAAACGGAATGATTGAGAAACATTAGAATTCACTTAGTAATGTCTTGACAAAATCTTTTTCAGGAAGTGAGCTAGGATACCACAGTCTAGGACCATGTTGGCAAGCCATTTTGAAAATTGGATTTACTGGAATAGCAGTAGGCAGAGAAATGATCTTTTCTCTTAACAGCTGAATTTACTTTTATCAATTTATCTTCTAAGATATAAATAACAGTACTAGCCATCATTAACTCTTTACATTTTTTTGTGTATATATGGGTGTGGAGGACACAGGTCAACAACTAATTCTTCCTTAAAGATCTACCTACCTTAATTTTTTTTTTACACTGGGACCTGGGCCTAGCTTATTATGCTGTATTCCCAGAAGTAAAATACAAGGACATTTTTTTTATTGGGTCTGGAGTTCAAACTCAAAGTTTCCTGATTGCATGGAAAGCTGTTATTAGAATGAACTATCTTCTTTGCTCTCTCTTTTCAATTCTTACCTAAATTTATAATTGAAATGATTTTTGGAAAGTTCTCTTTTAACATGAAAAGCCTGATGTCTCTAGGACTTAATTAATATTGCCCCCCCACAATGTCAATCAACTGTCCTTTAATATTATATTTACCTGATTATTGTTATGGGACAAAGAAAAAGTTTGAAAATGTTCCCCAGATCAAGTGAAAGAGTCAAAGAAATGTGGAAGTTTGAAACATACATGGTGATTTATATTAAGGCATTTCCAGATCAAATGAATCTGCTGCTAAATGAACAAAATGCTAGGCATTATCCTAGCATTGATTAACAGGAGGAGTAAGAAACAAAATGGATTTTTGTCTACAGTGTAACTGTAAAAACTTTTTGAGTGTTTCTGTGGCAGAATGCCATGCTCAAAAACTAGGGTGTCCTAACAGCCCTATTAATTAATAATTGATTTTTTAAAGCTATGAACCACTCTTCAAGTTCTTCAGTCCACAATTTCCCAGCAACTGGAAGAGGCAAGATACACTATGCACAGAGGCTTCCTGTGTTGAACATTATAGACCACTTTCAGAGTGAGATTAACTCTTCTACTGCTTGTAACCTGACCTTCACAGTGAGGACAAAAAAATGAGAAAAATTTTCTAACTCATGGTTAGAAAAATGTCTTCATACATTATCTTAGTCTCAGTTGACTCTAATTCTAACAAACAGTTTTCACATATGTTTTCACATATATTTTACTCATCCTAGGAAAAATGATTGGTACAAGATAGTAAGGGACAAGCCACAAATTCATTCTGTTGTGATTGTAAATTCTTTTTAACAACTTCAGATTATTCTCAGAATCTTAAAATTGAAAGTCAGCAACAGTGTTAGGGAACTGTAAAGAATGAGCTAAAAGAACTGAAAGAAAATCTATTTCAATGAAGAAATTTTTAAGGACAAAGATATGATTTTTGTTGTTGAATGAGGCATTGGGATAGTTCCAGTTTCTTGAAAAACAAATTCACAGAATGACTGAGGGATAAGGCATTGGCACGGGAGGTGGCATATAACTGACTAAATGAAAACATGGATTATTGATCTGCTTAGAATTAATAAAATAAAATATTCTACTTCAGGATCTGTAAGTGGAAGTCTGACAGAATGTTTAAGCTTAGAAAACTTCATTTAAATACGATCTACATTTAGGTTTTTATGTAGATGACTGGGGACATTTTATCAGTACATTTGCCAATCACCCTAAATTAGCCAGAATGCCAGGTACCAGAAGAAATTAAAAGGGACAATTTTAATAACTTAATGATCCATTCATATGTCTAATTTTGATGACACATCATTATACAAGAAGTAAAAATGAGCTGCTTTATTGCAGATTGCATTTATACATCTAAAATCCAGAAGCACCACCTAAAGTTTCCACACTCAAATCATTAAAAGAGTTCTGAATATTAGGAAGATTGATTTATGCATCAACTTATTCTACAGCAGAAAGTGAAAATAGGCAGTAATCTCTAAATTCTTTAAGCCCATTGATTTTGAAATAAGCAACTATGTCTTAGCCACCTGTAAATTGGTCTTCAACAATTTTTATCAGATGGGAAGACCTACATTTGCATTTCTATTGTTTCCTATTTTTACTTTAATAATGGATCATTTCAAAGGGTTCTTTTCTTCCATAGCAATCCATTATGGATTTCTTCTCCACAGTTTATTAAGATGCTTTTTTAACTTATTCATGTTTTGAAGTTGGTCATTTATCATTCTAATTACTTTCATAGATTTACTACTTGCTTCATGAAAAGATCTTCATTTGCTCTTAAATTAGTCTTCTTCAGCCACAGTATTGCTCCTTGACTGGGGTTTTCTGGGATCATTGAAACAAACCCAGATGCACTAGCCCAGGCATTGTGTGTTAAAACCTGTACTGTAGTCAGGTATGGTAGGTATACCACTCTGGTAGCTGAGAACCATGGGTTTAAGTCCAGGATGCAGTATAGAATGAGATCTTATCTAAGAAATAGGATAGTCTCTTTGCCCTCACACACTAGAAAACAGTAGTACAATAACATCTCTTTTCAGAGGATTTCATTTTAAGTAAGCATAGCCTAGAGTAAATTTTAGACACTGTGTTTCTCAGACTATTGTCTCTGTTTAACAGTAGCCCTTCACAAATGGAACTGGGAAACTACTGTATGGAGAAAAAAGGGGGCTCTGTGATTATGAACAGAAACTCTGAAATTAGATATTCAACCTAATGTGGAGAGCATCCTACACACAAATTTTTATGGCTTTGTCAGAATCAATAGGAATGGAAATTGCTGGGGGGTTACGTATTCTGAGCAGTCTGTGTTGCACACCTGTACTCTGAACAGTATGGATGAGGGCAAAGAAGGATAGTGAGTCTAAAAACAATGGCTACATAGGGAGGTCCTGACTCAAAAATGTTAGAAGGTAAAAAGGAATAGAGCAAGTAAATATAGATTCTATTTCAATATATTTGAGATAAGATTTGAACTTTAAACAAACAAAAAAAACCCTTCCATATTGAATCTGTTAAGTGCCCGTGTTTGGGAAACCATGCATAAGATATCCGTGGTCTCTAAACTAAAATACTGTGAGGGAGTATTATGGTGTACTATTTTTCAGGGACAAGCAGCAGCTGTTTATTTTTTCTCCAGTGCACAGACTGCAGTACTCTACTTTGAGAATTTTGTTTTTAAAAAAGAATGATTAGCACTATTACACTTTTACTCATATCTCACAAAATGATGTAAGACATATAATATACACCCTGAGATGTATCTAGTCTTTTCAGAAATGGTCCCATTTTTTAAGAAGATTTTTTTTTTGCATTGGAAGCTGCTTGTAATACTAGTCCTACTGTTTTGTTTTCATGAAAAGTCTGTGTCAAATGAAGGTATGTAAATCAGCATATACTGTGCTCTAACACAGCTGAATTATAAACCCATTAAGGACTCAAATATCAATGGCTCTACCATTCTATACTTCCAGCTGTTAGGTTGCCAATGTACAATAGAAACATTTATGGATGATCTTGGGAAAGTAAAAGGAGAAAAAAAAATCCTTAAGAAACATCTGACCCAAATACTTCAGATTTTTTAACTAATTGTATGTCTGATTTGTGACTTGTATGCATGTTTGTGCAAGTGTGCACACTCACACATGTTCGTGTATATGTGTGTGTGTGTGTGTGTTTAAGAGAAAGAGAAGGTACAAAAAGAAAGAGGAAGAGAAATCAAGAATGAAGCACTATAAAATATTCTTCAGGCCAGCATCCTGAATAGCAATGAATGAAGAACAGCATAATTCATGAGTAAAATCAAGTTTTATTGAATTCAATTAGGTACATATATCTGATACTCTTGTATTTTGTTTTTAAAAAGGACTATTATTACTAATTTGTTAATTTTTAATTTATAATGTCAGGGAGAAATAATGTGTTATAGAAACTGATAATCCTGTTGGGGGAAAATATCCCTTAACAACCTAAGCTAAGAGGGTGTGATGCCGGGGCAAGGCATTTTGTTGTTGTTGTTACAAAAGAGAAAATTGTTCTTTCAGCTATAGCAATAGTGCCTAACAGCAACTGCTTCCTGTGAAATTGTTCCAAGTGCATTTCCATAAAGAAAGGTTCTATTCTACCCCAACCCTGCTTATATTCCAACTCCATCTATATTCTACTCCAGGCGTTCATGTGTTTCTCCCCCCAACAATTTGGCTATTTAATGCTTGCACAGGCCTATAATTGTGCTGATGTCATCTAGCCAATCAATCATAGAACTATTCATTAGGATATCTGCAATCAGGGCAGTGTCAAAGTGAACTCCATTCATTTTGCTACTAAATATCAAATGATGGTAAATTAAACTCTTATTAAAATGATGGTATTAAAATGAATGGGTTGCCATTATGTCTTTTCTCACAGTTATGCTATTTTTATTAGACAGCATAGTAACCATGAGTTTTACTGACATTAAGATGGACACTTAATAGAAAGGAAGGCAGGAGATTTATATCCTGACATGAAAAAGCCTGTGTATTGCGTTGATAGAAAATAAACCACTAAACACAATTTTTTAAGAAAAATAAAAAGTATGCAGAATATTTTTCATGCATAGTATAGTCTATATCCCTGTATCAGTACTAAAAATAGAAAAATGTTGTTGTTCTGAGTACTCTAGCAGTAGCACAAATCCACAGAAACAAATTGCCAGTTCTAACTGAAGAAAAATAAGCTCCATGTTTATATATTCTTCTCCTGCAAAAAAAATGTCCTGCTGGGAAAATTAAGGTTAATATAAGATTTTATCATTGGAAAAATTTACCATAACCCTTCATAAATGTATCTCTCCTAAAAGGTCATTAGTGAAAAGTACAAAATTAAATAGTATTTATAAGAATTATTGAGTGTTTTCTCTTGTTTTTCAAGCAAATCTCTGTCAAATGTTAATTTAAATAAATAAATAAATAAGACAATTTGAAAGGAAGTGAAATTTTTTCTTTACAGCCTTTCTTGCTTTGAATTACTTCCTGATATATCAAGAGCTTGGGTATTAGAATCATTAAAGACAGTTTAAAACAAATTTTCACAGCAAGGGGTATTAACATTTTAGCAAAATTTTAATGGGGTATTTTCACATGAGACAATACTAAAGAGAAGTAATGTTTATGAAGATGAAACTATTAATTAATCAGAACTTTGTTGTTCTGATATTTCTTTCTTCTAGATTCTGCACTAAGGTCAAAATAACCCTCCACTTATCTCATTATATTCTCTTTCTTTTAGTGTCCCAGTTACTGGGTATGATTTCACTATAGAACAGAAGAGAAGATTAGTTAAAGCATGAAGAATGCTGTCTTTATCAAAATGCACTTGGGAAAGAGCCAAATTCCCAAACACCACTCTGAAAATCTTGTATAAAAAAGGCTTTTCTCTTAAATAGATTCTAAAACATTCCCAGTACTTTGCATTGTGGCAATATGCCTGTAGTTCTGAACGTGATTTATAAAGTGAATACATTCTAAGAATGCAGTTAAGAATATCATAAATTTATTTAAAAGTAGATATTTAGCCAATAATGAATCAAGTCTAAATTTCAGACATGAGAGACAAGTTGTAATTAAAGAAAAATTAATACAATTTCCTAATTAAATTTACTCATTATTAATTATAAATGTTCATTCATTCAATGAAATGGCCAAAATATATTATAATGATGTGTATTCTAAACAGTGAATGACCTAATGCTAAATATAACTTTTTTATTAAGAGCTAATAAAATCACATTTGATCTATATCTTTGTAAGCATCCCAAACTGCTGTTTGTTTTATATATAACAAAAGTATAATTAACAAAAATAGACATATAACCTGGACAATGAACAAAATGAACCAGCAAACCAGCATTACTTAATGACATGAAAAACTAAAGGCATTGCTTATAGTTTGTAGCACAAAAAGACAAGACAGGAAAGGCTGCATTACTGACTGATCCTAGGCACTAGAACACTATACTTAGCACTCACTGTTTCCAAGCCTTTAAGCCTGCCACTATCTTTTCTCACTGATTCTATCCAAATTAAAATGATTTCTAGTCAGTCCTGTCTTTGAATTATTTGTTTCTATTCAAAGGTTATGAGAGGGTTCTTTGAGTAGCAAAGTCTAAGTTAAAATTTTATACCCTAGATTCACTGTAACTGAAAATCTAGATGTAAGAATTCCTGGCATGTGGTAGTAAATCCAACATGGTGAGGGCAAAACATCCTCCTGTACAGAGGGCATGCCCCTTGGCCTGTCTGTGTAAATCTGTGCCCACCCATTCTCTTAAAAGGAAGCACCATGTGAAAGATGAACTCTTTTTTCTTCTGCTTCTGGGCCCTTGTACTCACCTGGCAACTCTTCTGAATAAATTCTAGTGTGACTCTGGTAGTGTGTGTGTCTGATCTCACATGTGAAACCAACACTAGTACCTTCTGTTTTCAATTTAGGTATGTCACATTAGCATTTTCTGTAGTATTGGAAAATTCTCCAAGCATAGAAAGACATTGAGTATTTCATTGAGACAAGAGTAGCAGCGCCTAACAAATGGAAACATTTGTATCTTATAAGTAGGTTCCCTAAGATTCAAAAACAACTTACAAATCTCTAGAAGTTCCTGAAACAACATACACAAGACTCTTTGTTAAGGTTATATAAGCAGCAACAGCTGCTATAAAGGAGAATGTTTCTAATTTGTCTAAAAGTCAAAGAGAGAATTTCAGGAAAACAGTGTTCTTGAACTGTCACCCAGAATTCCTTTACTGGTAACCAAAAGGTCACCCAGTAAACCTTTTGGTGCTATATCAGCTTTTGCGTCATCTGTGCCCTTGTAAATAACCCTTTACACGTTCTCTGACAAGTAATCCTAATGATTAAATGGTTCCTGCAATGGGTGTTGAGGAATGGAACTCAGTTGATATTGTGAGGGGGTAATAACCAGCAGTGTAATCTTGATTATGACCCCTTTTCCTATGTGGTATAGAATGAATGGTGTAGCTCCTAGTTGTATGCTCTTTGTGATAGGATATTCAATCAAGTCTAAGATATTAAAGAACAGAAGGTCTTGGAGGGAAAATCCCAGTTTGACCATCTATCTTTACTTGATATGGTGTAGCTAAATTCTATAACAGATGAGGCCCATCCATGACTACAGCAACATCACCAAAACAGATGATTGGTATATTAAGCAGAACTGTGAAAATCCTAAAAGTGATAGTTATGGGTTTTGATCTGACAGCCAATGGATTCAAAACTTGGCTTCATGTCTAAAGTTCAGCCAGTAGATTCGAAACTTGGGTTCATGCTGAAAATTTAGCCAATAGTTTCCAAAAATTACTGTCCCCTATACCCCTTTTTACTCAATCCTGAAATGCCAAGATGTGTAACACTTCATTTGCATATATTTTCTTTAAAAACCCTCTCACCCCTTAGTTCTGGGCTGAATTCCTCTGCTGCACCAGAACAAAGGATTTCAGCCCTGGTTCGTTTGAACCTGTCCAAAGGAATAACTTGACCCTCATGTGTTTGCATCAATATCCAGCTCCCTGATGGTCTTTGGGGCTCCTTAGACACAGGTAAAACATGTATGTGATGTGTGTGTGGTGTGTGCATGTGCGCACACATCACATAACAATTTCTTTTGCATTGAAACATTCTGTCTTTAAGAGGACAGAGGAGGACATCATCATCCAGCTCTGCCATTTTATACCTTATTCCTTTGACACAGTGTCCTCACTGAAATCAGGACTGGGCTAATGACCAGAAAGCCCCAGCAATTCTTTTGTTTCCAATTCCAAAGCACAGGGATTACAGACACTTGAAAACACACTTTATAAAAGGATCCAATCTCATATCTTCATTTTTGTGCATCAAGGTTTTATAACCAGGGGTCATCTCCCTAATCCTATATTCTTATGTAGTCCTTATCCACCTAACAAAAAATTGCAGGATCTCTTCAAAACTTACCAACCAACAATTTTTCTAATTTCATTTATACAGTTCTAAAATGGCATATTAAGCAGTGGTTGTTCCTTCTTTTATGAATTTATTTCTAAAATTTAATAATGACAAAATATCCTGTAATCACCATGATTAATAATATGTGTTTTTAGTACACAGGAAGGCACAATAAAATTGGCTAAAATATGAAAATCCATACAGGCCAGTAAGAAAAATGATATAGATTAAGAGTTCCTTTTTAGATGGTGATTTTTTTATTTTTAGTGAACCAATGATTTTCTTAATGAGTTTACTTATAGGAAGAGGTGTAAGGGGTTCAGGATCAGAAGTGACTCAAAGACAGCTGCATGCCCAAAGCCCACCTCACTGTGGGTGATAACTCATGAATGCTGGAAACTCCTAGCTTATTGCACATAGGACCACTTAAGAGGTTGGAGAGTATTCTTTCAAGGCAGCTCAGTCGACCTGCACCTCTTCCAGGGAGCATATCTGATCTCTGCTCCTTCTACACAGTTTGGCTAGCCTCTATTTATTCTAGGTGTCTTAGCTGATCAGAGCTTCTTCTTGGCAGATTTACTCCTTAATGCTCATATATGCTTTGGGATATAGGGAACTGTCAATCTGGTCAGTTTTGGGGAACTCCTGGAGCCTTTGAGTTATTCACTTCCTATCTCAATGAGCTTCCTTGAAGGATGGAATGTTTCATTTACCTCTATTTTTAAATTATTTATTTATAATGTATAGAGTATACAGAATAAGGCACCAGATGTTATCATACATAGCCATGAGCCACCATGTGGTGCTGGGAATTGAACTCAGGTCCTCTGAAAGAACAGTCAGTGCTCTTAGCCCCTGAGCCATCTCTCCAGTCTCTCACTTAATTCTTAACATTTTCTTTCTTACTGTATTTCCCTTCAAGATGTAAGGTTTTAATTTTGAGTAAACTGCTCTCCAACTCAAAACATGTAGTCCAGGCTGGTCACAAACTCATGATCCTCTTATCCCTGCCTCCTTCAGGAAATCATACAGCCCTGCACCACCACAACCTTTTTGATATTTAAACACAAGGTCATAAGTGGCATTGTTTCTTTCACTGCCATTGCCACAATTTTCCTTTAACATCTCTATTTAAAAAGGATATTTTGTGGATAATTTATTTCTGCATTATTTAAGTGTACAGTTATTCTACTTCACAGGATAGAAAAGGCAAACATATTTTTCTCACCCATTGCAAGGATGATAGCCAAGAATTCTATAACCAAAACCAGAATAATAAGTGAAAATCATATGTGCTTTTGAATGACATTGGTGCTTTCAGAAATGAAGTGGAGGCATGTATATTTTCATGGAGAATCTTATAATGAATTATTGAAGGACCTATTATATGAATAATATAATGATGATGAACTTTGAGGGGGGATTCAGCAAGGCCTATTCTTTTTTATCCTGGTATCACTGTGTGGTATTCCTTTCTTTTGAGTACAGGGAAGAATCCCTGTCACATGGAACTCTTCAGCAGAGGAAGAAGGAAAAAAGCCAGAAGGTAACATTCCTAGAATTTATGATCTGCCTCACGTAAGAAAGTGTAAGGATAATTTTGATGGCCCACTTCAGGAGAGAAGTGGCAGAAGGTCACAAAAACATTCCTACTTCTGCTATTTCTATTAACTTCACAAGATCCATAGTATGAACTTTTGTTCTCTGCACTCCATCAACCTGATAAGAGATTCACTAATGTTTCCTGTGATCACTGGCCATTGGATATAGCCTTACTAGCGGCACTTCTCAGAGTATGAAATCCTTCTAACAAAATTATATAACAACCTTATCTAAATATGACTCATCCATCGACCCATCTTTTTTCTAAAGATTTATTTACTTATCATGTATACAGTGTTCTGCATGAATGTATGCCAGAAGAAGGCACCACATCTCATTATAAGATGGTTGTGAGCCAGCATGTTGTTACTGGGAATTGAACTCAGGACCTCCAGAAGAACAGCCAGTGCTCCTAACCTCTGAGCCATTTCTCCAGCCCAAATCTTTTTTTTTAAGTTTACTTAATATAAGAAAAGCACCTGAAAGGGCTGTTTGATATTTAAATTTTGAATTAAGGGTGAAAATTACTCTTTCATTGTGTAAAAATATCCCTCTCTTAAGTACAGAGGTCTTTCCATTAGCCAACCGCAAAGCTGAAAAAATGAGAAGTAAAAATTACATAAATGCTTTACTTGAGATTGGTTTATAATGAAAAGAGTTATCAACTGTCACTTGATCCCATTGGTCCCCAGATCTATGTCACATGACTGTAAGGAAAGCTAGATCACTGGCTTAGAACAAATACTATATCAAAAGGAAAAGAAATTTCATGTATTTCATACCACTACAGAATAACTATAGGTCATTTCTGCAAGGTGTATCATTCTCTAAATAAACTTGCCTCAGGGTTATATAGGTCATGGTAAGCCCAGTGAATCACAAAGAATATATCTAATTCACTCTCTATTCTTTTAGAAACAAATGAGTGTTTGATTGAAGCTAATATTGGATGAAATATCATGTGTTTATACATGGCATTCAATACATGAAAGATGGTGCTAGGATAAAATTGATGGGTAAGAGAAAACCAAAATATTTTATTTCTGCAAAAAAAAAAAAAAAAAAAAAAGATTCAGCAATCTTCCTGACAGCATAGCCTGTAATCACACTTCACTAGGTAGCTGGCTGGTCCTCTGATATGTTGAGGTTCAGTTCCAGCTGTTACTACAGGCAAATTGTATAGTAAGTAAAGCCTACTTTGGTAAGAAAATACACAAATACATATGGACACACACATACACACACACACTCACACACACACACACACACACACACACACACACACACACTCCTTAAGTGAGCATTTAGGATCCAGGGGAAAGAATTCTGGTTGTTAAATGACCTACAAGAGTAAGTTGTGTTTCTAGAATTTTAAAAACTTGTTCTTCCAAGAATGAATTTTGATAGATATTCATGTGAGATATAGATATGGTTACATTTGGCACCTATTTCTAAGAAATCTTTGATTCAAACTTCCTTTTCACTAATTCTGCTGTCTTACCTTTCTAAGCTGCCTGATCACCCAACTAAACTATTAACCACAACCCATGAATAAATAATGACCCACAGTTCAGGTCATATATCCTTAAAGACAAAGTGGACAAGGAGGTAAACAACTGGAAGGTCAGCCAATTGGAAAGATTTCTCTTCATCGATGTCTTTCAGGGTGATCTCTTCATGATACTGTAATGCTGCAGAAGACTTCTCTTTACTTAGTGTCAGGACATTAGTCAGAGCTTTCTTTACAACCCAAATCATTTGTTTTTCATTTTTTTAACCTCATCATCAGTAAATCTTCAGGATATGCAAAGTATTTGCTAGAAGGATGGAAATTAAACTGAAGAAGGCATATGAAGAGAGTGAGTCATCTCTTCCTACAAATAATCACATACCTTCATAATTGATTGAAGTCTAATATTGTATATATCTTTTCCTCTGAATGATGGAGAGGTATTGTACATCTAAGTTTACAACTCTCTGAATGAAATTTTGTCTGTTCCATTATGGTTAGCCAGGTCATGTAGTTCTGGCCATTGCTAGAGCCAATTAGAAGCTAGAAGATACTTCTTGAAGTACATGACTTTTCAAAGAAAGCTGGTTTTTCCAGATGTGACAGCTCATACCTATAATCCCAGCATTTGGGAGGCTGAGGCAGGAAGATTGCTACCAGTTTGAAGATAGCCTGGGCTATACAGTAGATGTACTGGGTTGCTGTGTGGGATGTACCATGAGATCCTGCCTTTAAAAAAAAAGGAAAGAAAGAAGATGGAAGGTAAAGAAAAAAGAAAGGAAGGAAGATAGGAGGAAGGACATATTTCTACCAAAAATCTTTTTTTATTTAAAATTATAAATTATTATTATTATTATTGTGTGAGTGTGTGTGTGCCATTATTATAGTGTGAGTGTGTGTGTGCCATTATTATAGTGTGCATGTATGTGTGCCATTATTAGTGTGGTGTGTGTGTGTGTGTGTGTGTGTGTGTGTGTGTGTGTGCCAAGCCTGGCTACCTGCCTTAAAGACACACATGGTATATGGAGAGACCCAACTCCTGCTCCAACCTCCACACAAATGCCATTGCACACCAAAAATCTTTTGGTTTGTCACTCAAGTAGCAGGTTTGTCTCATTTTGTGTGCCATGGAGTCATGGTACATTTAGTAACACTGAGTCCATGGAGACTTAGAAACCATGTGGTAGGGCAGCTTGAACTTCAGCCTTCATTTTTTTTTGAACTCCTTTACAAATATCTTTCTTCTTTGCCTTATATCTCAAACTTGGCTGATAGCAAGATCTTTAAGCAAGATCTTTAAGCTTAACAGAAAATTAATTGTCTTTGGGACTCAGCAGTGACCTTATCAAGTGACAAATAGACAGACTTTCAGTACCTTCAGTGGAAACCAAACCAGAAACCAATTATAGGACATCCAGAGATCCCAGCAAATATGTTGTTATATCCTGTCCTTGTAACAGTAATCCTGATGTCTATATCATTGAATATTGTTTTATATAAGCAACAGAAACCAACTTTGGCTAGTTAAACACTAAAGACATTGGTTGGAGGTTACTGAGTAACTTTCAGGATCCCTTTAAGGGTAATGGATCCTATTATAAATAGTATACAATATGAATAAATAAATTCTGAGCAGTGACTGTATTCCAGAATTGCTCCAGTAATATTATATAGTATATATAATAGTAGTAATATATAGTAACTCACTACTATTGTTAATGTCATTGTCTTTGTTACCTAAGATTTAATAGGCTGTTATCACGCCCATGCAACTTCACAAGTTCATGTATTCAGATATGTTCTCTGAGGACACTATTGTCATAAAGAAAGATTTTTTGTTTACTTAGGTGTCATAAAGAAAGACTTTTTGTTTACTTAGGTTTATAAAGTGAGTCTTTATGGTTGGGACAAATAAACAGACTCCAGAGTATTCTTTACCCTAGCACCAAGTAAGGATTCAGAAAGACAGAACAGTCTTTAGGAATATAACCTCATGAAGCACCATTGCTATGGATGACTTAATTTTAAAACTCTTGGATACCAGCCCTCAGAGAAATCAGTTTTCTATTGTTCATATGCCACATAGTATAGCCTATGTTTGTTACACTAATGAAAGCTGACTTAGATAAGCATCCAGGACACTAGATTCACTGAAAATGTTGATTATATATGTTAGACCTCTGGTTACTATGGCAAACACCAATAAGATACAGTTTAAAGAAAAAGAATAATGTTTTGCCTGATCTAACTACATTGCTTTGAATCTGAAACATTACCAAACAGACCCAGAGTTAGGCAAGATTCAGAGCATTAGAGTGGAATGATGACAAGGTGTGCTCATGACAGACATACACCCAGAAACCTATTTTGTCAACTAGCCAACACACACCATTTTCCTTCACTTAACAGTAATTTCAACAAATAATACTCAGCAGTAAGAAAAAAAATGATATCCTAAAATTCGCAGCAAATGGGTGGATTTGGAGAATATCCTCCTGAGTGAGGTATCACAAACTCAGAGAGATAAGCAGGGGATATACTCACTCATTAGTGGTCTCTAAACAAACAAACAAGAAAAAAAGCCAAACATGCCCAAGTGGCAAACCACAACCACTGAACAGCTTGGGATCAGAAACACCCTGGACTGACCGTTCGAACCCCAATCCAACTACAGGAACACCAGACTCACTCTTGAGGGAGGGGGGACAAAACTGGATTTGGCCAGGAGTGGAGACTGATCCAAGTATTATTGGGTCAGTGGGACCATAGGACTGTCTGCTCCCTGCCCAGGGAGGGGATGGGGAGTTGCAGAGAAGAAAAATGACCAGATGTGGTGGGAGAGGGAAGGGACCTTGAATAAGGATATACAGGGATGGAAAAAAAAATTCAGAAGGAAAGCTGAACACAAAGTAAATATATGTGTAGCAACCTTATTTGCATTACCACCCTTGATAAGCCATGCTTATGATTCTTATCCTCTTTATAGTTATTGTTAACTTTTCAGCATTTTAAATTCATTTTACTGTTTTTTTGATAAATACAAAATAAAGAAGGGAAAAAAAAGTGATATGTAACTAAAACTGAGCAAGTCTATGACATCGTTTCTCATGGAAACTTGAGAGTCACAGTGTTATGAGGCAATTCTTTATGACAAAGAGCACAGAGATTTTATTTATTTTAAATATATATAGTATATATTGTATGACTTTTATTTAGCTGTAAAGCAAAACAAAATTGTGATTTTTAACAAAAAATAGTTGCAACTGGAGATTATTAAATTAAATAAAATATGCTGGATTCAAAAAGTCAAAAAAACAAAACAAAAAACAAAAAACAAATCCATCAGTAGATTAATCCAGTCATTCTGTCTGAGTCCTCATGACCCATTCACCTGTCAATAATTGAGTCCATTGGCTAGAAACCAACTCTTCAAATCATTTAGTATCAAGACTAAAATCCTAAGGAAATTCACATTTTTGTGCTGTAACTGTATGCTCCAGCATTAAATACAAAAAGTCAATTTTCTCAGATCTTATAGTAAAACAGGAAGAAGAGAAAAAGTATAATTAATTCAGTTCTCATGGAAAAAAAGAAACAATAAGAAGATAAATAAAGTATATAATAATTACAGACTAAAGTATATAGCAAAGCTCATAATTTGTAAGAAGAAAGATTATACTGGCTCTGGAAATGTAACCAAGGTATGTAACCTAACATTATTCTGACTGTTAGGTAAATCCTTTGGGAATGTAAACACTCCTAGTTTCCATCAACTCAAAAGCTCAGAATATCATCAGATAATCTCTGACACCTATGGAACATTTTTCTAGTAGTACATGTAACTGACACCACCACTGACTTGAAAAAGGTCATAATTCACCTTTTCTATTAGTGTAAAAACTTAATGAAATTATTACTATTACATAGTTCAGAATAATCTGAATCTGTCTTCTCAGCTCATCATCACTCATAATGGGCTTCAGAATAAACTATCTAATTCCCTTTAAAATGAGAATTGTGCTTTTTTGTCAGTTTTGTTTTCTATATTGACACTTCATGCAAAGTAATCAGTTAGCCAGTTGATGGCAAGGGGATTGTGTGGGTTGGCCTACTTCCAGAAGGAAAGGCAATTATGAATAGCATATATACATTCTTTGTGTTGTCATTTGTCTGTAAAGTTCTACCACAAGCAATCTACAGATTCAATGCACTGCCCATCAAAATCCCAACACGATATTTTAAAAACCTTGAAAGAACAACACTCAATTTCATTTGGAATAACAGGAAAGCCAGGATTGACAAAACAATTTTGCTCAACAAAAGAACCTCAGGAGGCATCACCATCCCTGACTTCAAGTTATACTATAGAAAAGTTATAGTCTTCCAGTAGCTATAACATTAACAGGCTCTGAAGCCATTGAGGATGGACTTCTCCAACTTTGCCTGCTTTAGCCCTCATCTCATGTTCTTTGCCTGATAACATACCTCCTTTAAGTAAAGGATGTGCTGCAAATGTACCTCTTCAGAATTTTAAATAGTGTGAGAAAATGGGAAGGAGTCATCAAAATTGCTTCTAAAGATTTGAAAAGGGAGAAAGATGGAGGCAGCCAGGTTTCACTGAGGCATATAAAGGGAAAATCATTTCTTCTTGGTAGAAGTATTTTATTGATTTGTTTATTTTTTTAATTGTCTATGTCTATTCATGATTTTTGGTGAAAAGAATAAGATCTGAGTTGTAGCCATGACTGTAGGTGGAGAAATAACATTTAAAACCTGCCTCAAATACATGATTACAAAGACAGTTATGCCCCACCCCCATTAAGTGTTAATCATACTAGGCCTGCAAGTTACCTAGTCAAGAAACCTCTTCCCAGCAAACTTGATTCATCTCAAGACGTATTGATAGTTCGAAAGAATAGCTTCTGCCTTACTAAGGTAATATACTTACATACTTTCAAAGCCCCTGCTGTTGTAGATGCTTACAAATCCCCACAATGAAGCCTGCCTACTTGACTGCTTGACTTCTAATTAAGGAAGCATTAGTATTCTTTTATATGTCAGCCAAAATTACAAGCCATATTTGCTAACAGAGACACTGTAGGCCCTCTCATTCTTTTCCCTAAGAACCTCCTTTCCAGCTGTTTGCAAACCCACACCACTGAGTCTACTTGCTTTCTTGAACTCTCTTCACCATCTCTCCTCCTAATGACTTCTGAAATATACAGCTTGCCTGCTCAGTTATTTTTTTTTCTTACAACCTCTAATAAAATTGTCTTCAAGGCTCTTTCTGAGACAGGTTACAACTTCTTTCATATGTGAGAATAGGAACTTGCAAAAGTGATCCCTAGGTCTTTTAAGATATTCGTCATTGACTACTTGTTTTTCTAATATGTATGTGTGATGCAAATATTATTAAATTTCTATTTTATTTTCTCTTACTAATTTGTTTTTATTTGGACTGACATATTTCTAGACACTGATCCTAAAATAGGAAAAAAGTGTTTTGTCTTCCCTATACACTAATACTTAAATCTCTATGGAATTGTACCCCTTTTTCTGACCAAAAATTCATCCATCTGCAATTTGCTCACAGCCTATGAACCTCAGCTAGTTAGCTATCACATTCCTAACTTGTAGTAAATACTGCTAATAAGTTTAAGTCTTGTATCAATGTGTTCTGGACTTCAATTAGAATATATAATTAATTTGTATACCTCCTGCCCCTTCTATATCTCTCTCTCTTTCTCTATGTGTGCGTGTGCACATCTGCGAGTTCTTATTTGGTATGCTTTTATTTGGTCACTGTTCTTATTTGTTTTCTGTTGCCATGATAAACATGGCCAAAACCAAGCTGTGAAGGAAAGGATTAATATTACCTTACTGGATAGTCCATCATTGAGATGGTAGGAACAGGGCAGGAACTCCAACATGCAAGAATTCAAAATAGAACCCTCATGGAACTTTGCTCACAGGCTTGCTTTAAGGCTTATGTTCAGCTCCCTTTTTTATATACCATAGGTCTCTACTCCTAGCAACATCACCATTGAGTGTGGGATAGGCTCTCAACAATCAATAATCAACAATCAATAAAATGCCCCACAGACATGTCCACAGGCCAGTTAGTTCAAGGCAATCTGGCAGTTGAGGATCACAGTTCCCAGGTACATCTAGGTAATAACCAAGATTAGATTTCTCAATGTGTGTATGCTTCTTACACTTTCTTTGAAGAGGAAATTACATGTTACGACTATGTGGTGGTCTAGTAGAAGTGAAAACTGATTCAGTTATTCATCCTAAATATATCATAATCTGTCCAAAGCCACAGTAGAACCTTTGAAGTGTTCTAGGTTTCGCTACAAAAAATGACACTGGAACAATGTGGACAGGCTAATATCAATTCAGGAAGAAGGTCCTAGAGATATGGTTCAGTGGTTAAGAGTACTTACTCCTCTTGCAGATGACTGAAGTTCAACTTCCAGCACCTGTTTGTAACTCCAGTTCTAGTGATTCTGATGTCCTCTGCTGGACTCCACAGATACCTAGTACACATACCAAAAGAAGCCATACATACATATATAAATAAAAATAAATGTGAAAATAGAATAGACTAGAATATATATTTACATATATATACATTTTTATATATGACAAATCTTGGTATGGAACTTAAGTATTAAACTACCATTCCAATTGTTATCATTTGTATTTACTTTCTACTAAAACAACAGAGCCTATTCTAAACTATTTTTTGTCACAACTCTGTTGACTTCATGTTGTACATATAATATATATCTAGTAATCTTCATCATGTTGGTTACATGGAAATAAACTACAACTGAGAAAATAGATTACACATTAGGTAAGCATAGCCAGCTGTCATTACAAACACAATATGTGTTCTTACATCCCCTTTGACTTTTCATTGAAATGTATATTTTCTCTGATCCTATATATGCATTAAAAAGGGAACATTGCTTCTAAGACTTAATCTTCTTATAAAATAATCCCAGTTGCAATCACTTTCACTGTTTAAAACTTCACTGTATCAAGTTTCATTCCACTTGCTTGTGAATCTTTTACATTTTCAGTTTTGATGGCTTTCAAAATAGAAATAGTTTTTCTTCATTCACGTTGAGATATTTCTTCCCTGCTTAGCCACACAGCTTTTAATTAACAAATAAAGTGTGAGTGAACTGAATCTATGAACAACTGAGCAAACCTACTGCCATGTTCAAGATATTTGCAAGTTTATAGACAACAAAAAAGTCTGTAAGAGGAAAAATATTTCCAAATGTTTTGGTACTCTTAAGGAGAAAGCTAAAAGCAAGTACATCAACACACAAAGATCTTGCCTATAGCAACACATCTACATTGTTAATTACTAAGCTCACTCTGGAAACTGAGCCATGATATCAATGAGATCAATGAGCTTAGTGAGCTGTTAAATACTCGCCAAACTCCTCTCTTTCTTAAATATAATCTTTGAAATAAGTTTGAACAATTTACCAAAGTGCACATTTCGGTTTATAATATGTCTTTCAGGCCAACTATTGAAAATAAATATAAATTGTTTTGGCTTCCTGTTAAAATCCAAAAGCAATTGAAAAGCATCTTCTCACAGACTGAACAAATTATCAATTAGATCGTGCTATAAAGGAGGTCAACTGTGGAGTTCAGATACTTTTCTGTCCAAGTTCTTAGTCTTATAATTTAAAGCATTCATGGATCTTATAGCTTAAAATACAGTTTCCTTCAGAACTTTACTAGGTGAGCGCACCTCACAATGCTGTTGTTTGGGAAGGCATGATTGTGATTGAACTGGAGGAGAGGTAGAAAAGGTAAAGTACTGTATATACCTCCAGCACTTCAAAAGAATCTTGAAAGGGGGAAGAGCTTTTACTTCAAAAGAAGCTGCATTAAAATAGACAGTGACCATGTACACATTCCATAATGGGAATCCTGAAAGGAGAAATTGATCTTTCCATTCTGAGAGCAAAGAGGGCTTCTGATTATTGTCAATTTTCAGCACAGGACTTTCTTCATACACATGATCTAGCCTGGCTTGGCTTACATGGCAAAGAGCCAAACAGACTGGTACCAGCTGAACCATAAACTTCCCTAACAGCTGCAAAGCCTCAGAGCACAGCATGCTTTCTTATCACAAGCATTGCAGGCATATCTGCAGATGACATGGCCTGATTTCTGGGAGAAGAAAGGCAGCTTGAGAACCTGTAACCTAGGAATTCATGGGTATACCGGTCTAGCAAGCTCAAGTTTGATTGAGAAGAAGCAGCTAAAACTTGGAAGTTGAAAACAGTGCAGGTGATTGCAAAAGTGACAACAATACTAGAGACAGAGGGACATTTGCATGAATCAGGAGATGGTAATGAGAGGTGCTCCTAGGGTGGAGTTACTTGACTGTCACTTCCTTGATATAAGTTAGGTCTTAATGTTAGGCAGGAAATTAGCTGCTAGAGCAGTGGTTCTCAACCTATGGGAGGCAACCCTTTTGCCAAGCCTCTATCTTCAAAATATTTACATTGTATTTTATAACAGTAGCAAAATTACTGGTATGAAGCAAACAGTAACAAAATAACTTTATGGTTGTGGGTGACCATAACATGAGGAAAAAGGGTTGCAGCATTGGAAATGTTGATAACTACTGATCTAGAAGAACAAATTCAAGGACCTCCCAAAAAAAGAACTAATGACCAGGAGAGGCTCTCTTAACAAAAAAAAAGTATAAAAATGGTGGTTGGCAGGATGGAAAGAAAACTGTAGTAGTCTCTCCAAGTAGACTAGCTCAACAATTCCCCAATAGCATACACAGAACAATTAACAGAATAATTACTTTATTCAGTCAACTTAAACTGGATTCAATGACATCTTTGCCAGGGGAGCATACCCAGAGTACCTTTCCCTTTTCCTTTATTGAATTTGTCAATGTTAGGAATATAGAAACACTTAAAAAAATCATACAACTGTCAGGATAAAATGGACTTCCAAACAAAGTCCACACTGCTTTTCCCAGAGATGACTATACTGAGAGAAGGCACAGGGGTGAGATAGAAAGGATATGAAAAACATAAGCCCCATGCTCCTCTTGACCTTCTCATTTTGTAAAGACTAAATTCTTGCTTTCCTGTTCTAATTAAACTCCACTACTGTGTCTCATCTGAATTCTCTTTCAGGAACACTATTAGGGAAACTGAAGACCTCTCTCTAACATCAGTGTTGCATCAGCACACAATTCTGAGCACCTGACATTTGTAATCAAGTCACATTTAATAGATGAGTTTTCCTGTAACTTTATTCTTACTGAATGTCCTAGTTTCATTTCTGTTTCCATGATAACAATCCCCTAAACAAAAGCAATGTGTGTATGTGTGGAGGGGCGAGTATTTTAGCTAACCCATTACAACTTACAGTCCACCTCTTCATGGAAGGAAAGATGGGAAGAACTTAAGGCAGGTAGTCATGTGACATCCACAGTGCAGGAATTAACACATGCATGCTAGTGTCCAGATTCTTTACTCTCATATAACCCAAGGTTCCCCCTATGATGTGAGGACATGCACATTCACTGTAGGTCCTCCCACCTCAGTTAACACAAGTAAAATCAGAAGCATCCCAAAAGGCCAGTCAAGCCCAAAATCTTCCTCATTGAGACTCTCTTCTTGGGGTAGTGTACATTGTGTCAAGATGACAGTGAAAACTGTCATCACACTGATTAGGAACCACTAGTGGCAGGTCATGCAATATTTATCCTTACTATGTGTAGTTAGATGCATTAGAGGCTGTGGAATTTTATGTGCCAAAGATTTTGAAGTTCTGAAAGAGCAAAATAATTCATTTTTTTATTTGACAGTAGGAACTGAAATCTAATCTCAATTAAGAGTATAATGGAGTTGAAGAGATGGCTCAGTAAGTAAGAGTACAGTCTATTTCTTGCTAAAGACTCAAATTCAATTCCCAGAATTGAGATGGTAGCTTATACACCTCTGTAACTCCAGTCCTTGGGGTCCAATACCATCTTCTGCTCACTGCAAACACCAAGCACACATGTAATTTTCAGACATGTGTGTTGGCAAACATACACATAAAATAAAAAGAAAGGGATTAAAAAAAGAGTAAAACTTGGGGGGAGATGTGGAATGTATAGGCCCTAGAGGTTTCTAGGTGCCTGGGGGCCAGCCTGGCCTCAGCCAGTTCAAACTGGTTGTAAGTGGTACCTTAAAACATGAGCTCATACCACTTTCTCATAGCCATGAGAGCCTCTTGTGCCTCATAAGCCAACCTGGGGTCTTCGCAACAGAGGCAGACTCCTGGTATGAGATGACCTAGACCAGCTAGAGACAACAACGGCAGCAGCATATGCCAGCAAAGCATAGCTCTTACCACTGGCTGGGTGGAGAATACATAAAAGCTTACATCTTCCTCAATAAATTGAACTTGTTTGCTTCAAATATTCCTTGGAGACTAATTTCTTTCTTTCTGATCCTTGTTATCCCCTCCGCCAAAGGAGAACTAGCAAAGCCCAAAGCATAGACACCATCAACATCTGGAGCCAGCATCGTGGGGCTCCTGGCATGGTGATAAAGTCAGCCTGGTCTAGGGTTATTTTTTTATTACTGCAGTTATTTTTTGGCTTTTTTCTTTGCTTTCTGTTATCCTCATTGTTTGAGACTTGAGTGAGTGCCTTTTCCATCCTGGTTGCTGGTCTTGCCACCCCTTTCCCAAGCTCAGTGTGACATCATGGCTCCTAGGTAAACTTCAATGAGCTGACCCCTCCAGACTTCTAGGAGACTTTAGGGCCTATACATCCCACATATCCAGAATAACTTATCTTTCCTAGCAACAAAACAAGCAAGCACAAATCTCTAAAACATTGATAACTTGCTTGGACCCATAAAGTAAAACCAAGATAAACCCAGGCATCACTGCCATCATTTGCATTTGTCTTCTTTAGAGCCTCTGCTCACATCTGCATAAATATGCTAATCACTCAAGAGATGTCTAGATAGAATTCCCACAATACTAGATCTATGTCATTCTCTTTCAGGGCTTAAAGGACAAAGAGTGATTGCCCCCAATGTGCCTTCCTCTTACATTCCAGAAAGTCAGAGCTTCAAGGGAGAGACCATGCCCTCAAATGAAGAAAATTATTTATGACGGGGAAACTACACACTGGGGGCAGATATCATCTTATAAGAACATGCTACCTTCTTAAAATCACTTTGCCCATCTAGAACTTAGATAGTGATCAAATAGAACATGCTTTAAACTAAAATACTTTACCATACATCTCTTTCTTCATGTGTACCAATTATTCCAATATTTAAACCCAAAACTCATGTCAGTACACCAATGATGGACTTTGGATAAATGAACAATGACTCATTCATATATTGTTCCTAGTGTGATACATTGACTAAATCATAGTTTCTTATTATTCTTTCTTTTTGTTTTGTTTTGTTTACTTGTGTTTTCCCTTCCTCAACTTCTCCCAGATCCTTCCACTTCATGTTCTTTCTCTCTCAACACACACACACACACACACACACACACACACACACACACACACACACTAACATAAACACACACACTGAAAACCAAGAACCAACACCAAAGCAGACCATGCAATCAAACAAACAAAATACTCAGACATGGACATGGTACCTGTCCTGGAGTGTAATTGATATACCCAGCAACATTCCTGTATAAAAATCTCATTTTGTATTTACCAAAAGATTGGTTTTTTGGTTAGGGGTTGAAGTCTGTTATGTCCAGATTCTAATCTTAGTGTTTGTACTTCATCAATTTTGAATCTGTACAGGGTATATGCATGCTGATGTGTTATCACTTAGTTTATAAGTTCATCAGTCCAGTTATGTATGGAAGAAACTTTCTACTCGGAGTTAAGCACAACCTCTGGTTCTTTTCTGCCTCCTTTTTGTTATAGATCCCTTAGATTTTAAGAGAGAGGTTTGAAAAGCACATCACATTTAGGACCAAATGCTCTAAAGTCTCTTACTTCCTGTACATTGCCCAGTTGTGAAGCCTGTGTAATTACCATCTACTGCAAGACTGTCTGAAGAGGGTTGAGTGAGGCACAGTCTAAGAGTTTAGCAATGTCACTATGATTCATTTTATTGTTATGTTCCTTTAGCATAATAATAGTAGAAGGTTTTCTCCTAGGTTATGTGGTGATATATTCTATAACTACATATCTAATAGTTTGCCTAAATGATTAGAGAGATAGATAAACAAATCACAGCCACCTCTCAACTAGCCATTCCTCAGGAATCCTCATCATGAATGCCTCTGTATTCTCAGTGGAAAGGGAATTAGGTTACAGGTAAAGGGCTGACTTCTGCCTCCTCCTGCCTGATCTTTCTTTCTCTTACAGATCTTGTGGTGCTATGTTGTAAATTTAATAAAAATAGCCTGAAATATCAGAGGACAGATCCAAACCATGAAGGTGAAGGAATGGTGAGCCAGGTTTTTAATCCCAACACTATGGAGGCAGAAATTCTCCTGATCTCTGTAAATTTAAGGCCAAACAGAGCCAGGCAGTGGTGGCAAACACCTTTAATCCTAGCACTAGGGAAACTGATCCAGCAATTGAGATAGGTGGTCAGAAAAAGAAAAATAAGACAGAAGAAGGCAGAAGTTCTTCCTTTTCCAAGTGCTCCTTTTTGGGTGAGGACTCAAATTCATTTATTCTAGGGATTCTCAGAGAACGGATTTACCTTTTTGGTCTGAGAAATTGGCTAGGTGAGAACTGCCTTTTGCTTATTTTTTTGTTTCTCTGATATTTCAGCTTTCTCCACAATATCTGGCTTCAGATTTTTATTAGTATTACCAAATAGAATTTACTCAATAAGCTATCTCATTTTTTGGTTCAACTTTCCTAGTGTTAAGATTAAAGTAATGTGCTACCATCACCTGGCTCTGTTTGGTCTTGAACTCACAATGGGATCTCTGCTCCTGCCTCTTCAATACTAGGATTAAAGTTTGTGTCACCACTCCCTGGCTTCTATGGTTAACTCTGTGGGTAGCTCTGTCCTCTCATTTTCAGGCAAACTTTATTAAATATACAATATATCATCAATGCCATATCCTCACATTACTGCTGAGAACACAAACTTGAACAATTGTTATGATAATTAGTGTGTGTTCCTCAGTAAGCTGGGAATAGATTTACCTCAAGATCTGGCTATATAACTCTTGGGCTTATGTTCAATAAGCTCTACATCATATTACAGATATTTCCTTACCCATGTTCATTGCTGCTCTATTCACAACACCAGATTAGAAACAGTATAGATGGCCATCAACTTATGAAAAGATAATGAAAATGTGGTGCAATTACACAACAAAATATTACCCAAACATTAAGAAAAATAAAATTTGCAAATAAATGGGTGGAGTGAAAATAACTACTCTAAGTGAGGTAACTCAGACCCAAGAATGTTTTCTCTTATATATTGATGTTAACACTTACAGGCTTTTGATACATGCACTACAATCTGAATAACCACAGAAGTTAGGAACATAGTAACGTTGTTTGGAGATCCCACCAGAGGTATAAACTCAAATACATTTTACAGTCAATAGAATTTTTTTTTATTCCATCTGGCTGGGGCTATACTCAGGTAATCATGTCCTAGCATTTTGCTCAGCAGTGCAGAGGAGGCTGTGTCCAAGTACAGAAGCTAAGATAAAAGGTTAGTTGGAGGGGGAAGTAGTTTAACAGAAGGAAGGATATGATAATTAAGTCATCTTGACCTTGGATTCCTAGAATAGAGTTTGGTAACTTTCCAAGAGATTTTTTCCATCAAGGAAGTAAAATTCTAGTTAAACCTGAAATGACTCACCAAAAATACAAGATAGAGAGACCTCTGTACTGTCTTGCCTTGTCACAAAGTGATCAAGGCAGAGAAGAAAATCTCCTGAGGAAGAGTAAATGGAATATAGTGTTATGGAGAGATAAATAGAAACTAGAATAGGCATATTAAATGAGGAGAGCTGGAGAGTGCAGGAGAGAGGGAATATGGAAACTAAAAACAGGTCTTTTGAAAAATATGGAAAACTATTATTGAAAAAGTGTAACAAAATATAATCATACATGAATGTAAATTATATGGAGTCATCATATGATGGGGGAGATAATGTCCAAACTATGCATCTTATAGCAAAAAGTCAAACTTCCAATGCCAGGGGTTATATCTGATTGAGCTGGCGGCCAATAGAAATGTCACCTCTATTGATTAATATTTATAGTAATGGAAGGTTCCAGAGGAGACAGGTAGTCATCAATATCACCAACTCTTATATCAGTAAATACTCACTGAAAAACTATTTGAAATTATTTGCTCTAATAGACAGTGGGTAACATAAAATCTTTGTCTTTATGGAGTTTACAATAAGATCATTGTGAAACAAATAATTCCAATATAAAATAAAAAGTATTAAGATCCAAGAGCCAAAAAGAATTTAATCCAGGTTTAGGTAAGAGAGATTATAAAGGACATCATTGAAAGAGGATGTTAAGAACTGTCCCAATAGAAGGGAAGGAAGACTATTACAGAATAAAGTATACCCTGACCTCAAAGTCAGGAGGGCTGGAGCTGTTCTTTTACAGAGGGATGTGAACAAAACTATAAGGCAATATTGTGAACAAGTGGGATGAGTGTTTGAACATGAAATAAATGACAGTAGATGTCAACAAAGACTATCTCCTTAATCAAGATTTGACCCTACCCCTCTTAGCTTTCTTTACCAGCAAATTTAAGGATGACTTTTTGTTTTATTACTGCTGAGTATTACTCCATTGTATAAATATACCACAATTTTTTTAATCCATTCTTCAGTTGAAGGACATCTAGGTTGTCTTCAGATTCTGAATATTACAAATAAATTAATGCCGCTATGTATATAGTTGAGCTATTCTAATCTTGTGGTAAGACTGTGTATCCCTTAGGTATATGCTCAATAGTGCTATTGCTGGGTCATTGTGCAGACTGATACCCAGGTTTTTGTGGATCTACCATACTGATTTCAAAAGTGGCTGGACAGGACAAGTTTACATTCCTACCAGCAATGGAAGGGTGTTCCCTTTGCTCCACATCCCCTCCAGCACAGGTTATCATCTGTGTTTTTGATTTTGGCCATTTTGACAGGTATAAGATGATATCTCATAGTTATTTTGATTTGCATGTCTCTGATGGCTAAAGATGTTGAGCATTTCTTTAAGTATCTTTCAGCCATTTGGAGTTCCCCTGTTGAGAATTCCCTATTTAGCTCTACAGTCCATGTTTCAATTGGGTTTTCTGGTTTGTTAGTCCCTAGTTTCTTGAGTTCTCTATATATTTTAGAGATCAGTCCTCTGCTCAATGTAGGATTGGTAAAGGTCTCAACCCATTCTATAGGCTTTTGTTTTGTCTTATTGACTGTGTCCTTTTCTTTACAGAAGTTACTCCGAATCAGAAGTCCCATTTATTAATTCTTGAATTCAGTGTCTGTGCTACTGGTGTTATATTTAGAAAGTATTCTTCTGTGATAACACATTTAAGAGTGTTTTCCACTTTCTTTTCTATCAAGTTCAGTGTAACTGGGCTTATGTCAAGATCTTTGACCCACTTGGATTTGAGATTTGTGCAGGGTAATAGATATGAATCTATTTGCATTTTCTATATACCATCGAGTTATGCCAGCACCATTTGTTGAAGATTCTTTCTTTTTTCCACTGTAAATTTTTAGGCTCTTTGTCAAAAATTAGGCATTGATATGTGTGTGGATTAAAGTTAGGATCTTTGATTTGAATCCATTGATCCACAAGTCTATTTCAATGCCAGTATCAGGCTGCTTTTATTATGGTAGTTCTATAGTAGACCTTGAGATGGTGATGCCTCCTGAAGTTTTCTTTTATTGAAAACTATTGTTTTTGGCAATTCTGAATTTCTTGTTATTCCATAGGAAGTTGAGTATTGTTCTTGAAAGTTCTCTTAAGAATTGTGTTGGAATTTTGATGGGGAGTGCATTGAATCTGTAGATTGCTTTTGGTAAGATTGCCACTTTTACTATATTGATCTTACCTATCCAGGAGCACAGGAAATCTTCATTTTATGATATCATTTTCAGTTTTTTTCTTCAGTCACTTAAATTTTTGTCATACATGTCTGTCCCTTATTTGGTTAAAATTACCCAAAGATATTTATTGCTATTTGCAGCTACTGTAAAGAGTGATTTTTACCTTATTTCTTTTTCAACCTTTTCAACCATTTGTGTGTAAGAGGGTTATTGATTTTTTTGAGTTAATCTTGTACCTTGCTAAATTGCTAAAGGTGTTTACCAGCTGTAGGAGTTTCTTGGTAGAATTTTGGGGGTCACTCATGTACACTATCATTGCATCTGCAAATAGTGATAGATTGAATCTTTTAAATTTGTATTCCTTTAATCTCCTTTTGTTGTCTTACTGCTTTAGGTAAGACTTCAAGAACTATATTGAATAGATATGGGGAGAGAGGACAGCCTTGTCTTGTTCCTGGTTTTAGTGGGATGGCATTGTGTTTCTCTCCATTTAGTTTGATGTTGGCTGATTACTTGCTGTATATTGCCTTTTTTATGTTTAGGTATTTTCCCTGTATCCCTGATCTTTTGAGGACTTTTATCATGAAGCAGTGTTTGATTTTTGTCAAAGGCTTTTTTAGTATCTAATGAGATGATCATATTTTTATTTTTTATTTCAGGTTGTTTATATGATGGATGACATTGACAGTTTCTCATATGTTGATTCTTTTCTGCATCTCTGGGATGAAGGTTACTTGATCATGGTGGATGATTTTTTGATATATTCTTTAATTTGATATGCCATTATTTTATTAAGTATTTTTGCATCAATGTTCATGAAAGAAATTGATCTGTAATTCTCTTTGTTTGCTGCATCTTAGTGTGGTTTAGGTATCAGGGTGACTATAGCCTCACAAAAAAAGTTTTTTCCAAAATTCTTTGTGTTCTATTGTGTGGAACAGTTTGAGGAGTATTGATATTAATTCTTCAATAAAAAATTGATAAATTTCTGCTCTTAAATCATCAAGTTCTATTTTTCTTTTTTCTTTTTGTTCTTTCTTTTTTCTTTTCTTTTTTTTTATGTTGGGAGTCATTTAATAACAGCTTCTTTTTGGAAGTTATAGGTCTATTTACGTCCTTTACAAAGTCTTGATTTAATTTTGGTAAATATTATCTGTCCAGAAAGCTGTTGATTTCTTTTAGGTTTTCCAATTTAATGGAGTATAGGTTTTCAAATTATGACATAATGAATCTCTGAATTTCCTCAGTGTCTGCTATGTCCCTTTTTATTTCTTGTTTTTAGTTGGATGTTTCTCTGTCCTGCCCAGCCAGTCCCACAGGTGACATGAAATAATTGACTCTGATGCTTAATATCATATTAACTCCTGGGCCTGTATTTCATGCATATTACTGACTAGCTCTTATGCTTATATTAACCCATAATTATATAACCATAACCAATGTGGCTTGATATCTCTTCTTAGAGCAGCATTCTAGTCTTATTTTCTCTGTGTATGGCTAGTGTGTGTCTCTTGTCCACCTTTTCTCTTCTCAGAATTCTCCTTGTCTGTTTGCCTCACTTCTACTTCCTGCCTAGCTTCTGGACAATCAGTATTTTATTAAACCAATATGAGTAACAAATCTTTACAGTGTGCAAGCCTGTACCTTCCCATTTGTTTTTCCCATTATAATCCTCCCATCTATACTCTCATCCATCCATCTATCCACGTATTCATCCTTTCATCAATTCATAACTACCTAATCTGGTTCCTTTCCCTAAGGAGATCTATCCCTCCCCCCGCCACACACACCCATTTTATTACTTTATACTTTATCTCTTTGGTTTTATGAATTATACCTTTGTTATCATTGACATAATAGCTAGTAACAAAAGGCAAGGGAAGACATGTGTTTGTCTTTCTGGATCAGGATGATTTTTCTTTCTAGTTTTATTCACTTACCTTTACTTTCATACCACATTTTCCTTATCCTTTCTTCTATTGAGAGACATCTCTAAGTTTTTTCCAGTTTCTATTATGAAATGAACAGAAATGTACATGGTTAAACAAGTGTGTCTATGGTAAGATGAAGTATCCTTTGAATATATGCCCAATAGTCATAGAGCTAGATCTTAAGAAAGATCAGTTCCCATCTTCACAAGGAACTACGACATTGTTTACCATAGTAGCTATACAAGTTTGCATTTCCATGAGCAATGAATGAGTGATTCCCTTATTCTACATCCTCACCAGCAAGAGATGTCACTAGTTTTATTTTTGCTATTCTAATAGGTATAAAATGAAATTTCAAGGTACTTTTTATTTGCATTTCAGGTAAGAAAATTTCTTAATTTTTGCTGTTTAGTGGGAATTTGGGATTCAGTTAAAATTCAGATTTCTCTATGAAATGCATTGTAGGGCATCTGCCTTTTTTCAGAGTTCAGGTAAAACTATCCTAGTGATTTTTAAGTTACTAAATGATGGGTTCAAAAAAGCATGATGGTGGTACAAAATATTCTCCAGTGATGCTTTCAATTAATGACTATATCAAGAATTTCAAATTTGGTCTCCTTGCAGCCAGCACAATAACAGAGTGATAGCAACATGTTATGTTGTGATCATAGTCAATTTTGCAAGATACCTGTGTCTCACAGAAATAGAGATGATTAATCAAATACATGCACACACATACACATATACAAGCCCTCCAGTTGCAGAAAAGACTATCTTTGCTCCATAGGATGTAGTGACTTAGATAACCATAACACATATTGTTTATCTACAACAATAAAAAACACAGACTCTCAAATTTTCCCTCATGTTATTGGGAAGAGGGTATTGCTGTTGCTTGGTTTTGGTTTTTCTCTTTTGTTTTGTTTTGCCTTGAAGTTAATTATTTGAACTGTCTTGTGGCCAGTGAGTAATAAGAATCAATGTTTTTTTAAAACTAAATTGCACTTGAGATTCTCTCCTTCCATGTAGCCTGTACATTTCTGTCAGCCTATTTCTCTCAGAATCAGTAGACAGCCCCTTCTTAGAAGAACCTAGTCTCCTATAGCATTTGCTTCCTCATGTGTTCTTTCATGACACAATGATAGATCATAGAGGGCCAGGGAAACTACAATCTCAGAGTTTAAATTCTAAACACAGAAAGTTTTATAAATAATGATAGGATCATATTTGCGTTACAGAAATCACAAGAGTATAGTGTAAAAGAAGAAATAGTTATGGGAGTCTTCACAGAGAAACTGGGCTAAGAAAGAAGTAACAAGAATCTGGAGAAGAAGAGTTATTATTACATCCATTTTTAACATGATCAATTTGAGGTAATAGGAGAAAATGAGATAGGGCTACATATGTGAAGCTTAGGGGAAGGAGTTCACATTGGAGAATCAATAACATATACTTAAGGATAAGCAAGATAGCTTAGCAGGTAAAGACACCTGCTGACAAACCTGACAGCCTGAGTTCAATCCCCAGGACTCACATAGTAGAAGGAAATAATGAATTCTCTCAAGTTGTTCTCTAATCTCCATGCATATGCTGTGATATACTGAACACAAACACACATACACACATGAAATAAGGAGTCACACAATCACAAAACCATATAACCATACATAAAAACCAAAAAAAACCCCAGCATAATGTGATTTTTAAAAATTGGGAAGAAAGCATAATTTCTGATTAAAAGTCTGGAATGGCTGTGCTCTTTAGAACTATATTTCAGCTTCCCTCTACTACCAGCTTTTTCTATCACATCTTGCAAGCTTTAACTGCTATTTCCATTTTTATTTGTTTATGCCTCCTTCTTTAAAATACATGGACAGTTAGTACATAAGTAATAAATGTGAGCATGTCAATGAAAACTGAAGCTGAGATTTGTAATTCCTCTCGGGCCACATAGCTTCGTTTAACACATTTAACTAGCTGCTAATTGTACTTCATAATGAAATTAAATAAGTAAATGTTTTTCTAAACTTATTTAGTACACAACAGTATCTGACAAGGCTGGGCATCATCCATAGCTCAAAGACTAACAATGTGAAGAGAAGGAATGAAAAAGTTCTTAAAATGTGTACTCCAATACCCACTGGAACCCTTGGGGTATAAAGAGGCCAGAAAGAAAAAAAGTAGAAAAGTCAGAAGGAAGAATTTAGCTGTAAAAAAAATAAAATAAAGGTAAAGCAAAGAAAAACAGAAATTATCAACACACCCATCAAGAAAAATATCTAAAGATAGGGTGATTGAGGATACAAATAATAACCAGAACCTTTAGAATACTGATAACAACTGTGGTGAACCAGCTAGAAAATCCTCATTACCTGTTCAAAATCTTTACCATTTGGCAATCAAAAACATGCTTTTAAAACTCAAAATTCTGAATAATTCAGTTGTTGACATGCAACCTTTCTTAAAGCCATTCCCTTTCATTTTTGAAAGTTCTAATATTTGCCTCTGACTGAACTGACTAGCCAGAAGTCTCCTGTCCTATAGCACTCACTGTTAATACTATATGTCCACAAATCTACTTTATAAACTGCATCCCTGCATCTGCTAATAAAAAAATCCTTCCATAGACCTGTGAACAATGGTGGATTCTAGAACATGTCAATACTTATTATGTGGCTTTTCCTCCTTAAATTTTCACCTGAAATGACTCCTTATGTGCCTGGACCACAAAATAGTTTATAGAGGCTTGCTTTTACCAATTGCTTCTGATCTAACTGAGAACTTATTTATTTAATCTATTATGGGCCAAAGACTGGTAATTTCTGAAGACAAAACAATAAAAAATAGATATGGTTCTTGCTTTCCTGAAGACCATAATCTATTGATAATGATTACTCAAATGCTATGAAGGTTCTTATTTTTCCCTTGTTCTTTAAGCTATTCTGTTGTTAGGACAGTTATTATCATAATTTTTACAATGAACATATTATTTACCCAGGGCTACAAATCTAATTAGGACAGATCTTGGATTTTAATCCAGTCAAACTATGTAGCACATACTCTTAACTTCTGATATCCTTTGGCTGGATGGTTTTTAATTAATTAAAACTTGGTCATCTTGGAACAGATTTTTTTAAATGATTTATTTATTTATTATGTACACAGCATTGTGTCTGCAGGCCAGAAGAGAGCACCAGATCTCATTACAGATGGTTGTGAGCCACCATGTAGTTGCTGGGAATTGAACTTAAGACCTCTGGAAGAACAACCAGTACTCTTAACCTCTGAGCCATCTCTCCAGCCCTGGAAGAGATATTTTTAATCTATAAAATGCTCCTATGAGATTGACTTGTTGACAAGTCTGTGGAACATTTTTTCTTGATTAACTATTGGTCCAGAAGAGCTCAGTCCATTGTGGTGGTACTGATCCTAGACAGGTGGTCTTAGGGTGTATAAGAAAGTAAAGTGACAAAAATCATGAAAAGTAAGACAGTAAGCAGTATTCCTCTATGGCCTGTGTTTCCTGTCTGGGTTTCCTTTGATTATAGGCTGTAATCTGCAAAATAAATAAAACCTTACCTCCCCAAATTACTTTTGGTCATGGTGTCTTACCATAGCAATAAAAAGCAAACTATGACAGTATCCATCAAGCCCAGTCCACAAGGCTGCACAATTCATTGATGGACCACATATACCAACACTTGTATCCACCTCACTCTTCCATGGACTTTCCCTCAGACTCGCTTCTCACCCCTCCTAGGAACTGAGGTTTAAAGACTATAGATGCACATGATTCTAAGTAGAAATATGCAGAGAGGAGATATTCTGTGTACTAACAGCTTTTATAAAAAGCTCAGTAGGCTAAAACTGCTAATATATTACTTGGATAAAGGAACTTACAGAGGATAATCACATAGTGAAATTCCTTTGAGGCTGCTGCCTGCCAGGTAGCTCTGTCTTTTAACTAAATAATGATAATCAACTTAGCTCAAACAGGACTCTTCTTGTCCACTGGAAGTCTCTTCGGTTATAAACAACTTCTAAAATGAAAGAGTGACAACACTAAGACAGTGGAAAGAGAAAGTCTCAGTGTCGGATACTCCTGGCAGAAGGGATTCTCAGCAAATCACTCCAAGAGTGCTTATTGGCTGGTGAGCTGTCTCTACATCCAAAGCAATAATTGGGCTGTGCTTTTTGAGTTATTTCTCTGATGATTGTGAGGCTTGAAATGTGCTTTGCCACCCTCTGCACTTTTCTGTTGTGATCCCTAGAGTTAAGCAGTACACTTCTGAGAAGCAGATGACAGGGAAAACAATCTAGCTGCCTCTCTGTAATAGGCTTCAGAGCAATGACCTCCACCCTACCTGGCAATCTCTAAGCCTGTTTTCCCAAACCAGAACCACAGCTTGTGACACATTTCAATTATGATTTATTTCCTAGCATGGGTGATTAAGATTTTAAAAAACTCTTTAAATGTTTAAATGCCCTTAAATTATATCATCCTCCATAAAATGTCAATCTGCTTAAAGCCAGAGTCTAGGGCTTCTTTTTTGCTTATTATTGTCTAGATTTTGCTTGACACAGACAAACCATGTGGCATTGATGACTGATGTCTACACAACATAAAACTAATGAAGTGAAGCAACAACAACCTGCCAATAGAATGACTGTTTAGATTCTACTTGGCAATAAAGAGCTAATTGACTCTTCACAGAAACTATAGTCACACAACTGCTAGTTGTCATATAGTCATAGTCTGCACTGCCCATGACTGTAGCTGCATACCAAACATGACTCGTTTAAATGTAACTATAGACTTCAAAGCATTAAAAGTTCATATGTCTGATCATTCTATCCACATTCCAAGTGTGAAATAGCAACATGTATCTAGTAAATACTGTATACAATCACAGAAACTTCTGTTGGACAATATTGGGATAATAAACTTATTGCTATCTTATTAGTGATTCTATTTTGTGCAAGTTAAAGAAGCATCTACTTTCAGCCAATGATGGTTTCTATACTTTAGTATATCCCAGGAATAGATAAATGTACAGTCACAGACCAATAATATAAGGCAAAGATGCAAAGATGCCAAGTGTTCTAATTTTGAAAGCAAAGAGAGAAAGGATTAGATTGACTTGGGATTATGTAAAGGATTATTGTTACAAGTGGTATATAAGGTGAGTTTTCTGTTGTTACTTTATTGGAAGTTTTTATAGAAAGGTAACAGAGACACAAAAATCAATTAAGAAGCAAGAAGGAGAAGAAAAATATCTAAAAGCATCTTAGTGGGATGTCAGCAACAAATGTGGAGGTAGAAAGTTTTAGACTCAAATGTACTGCTGTGAATATAACATACCATTTCACTCAGTATTAAAGGTATATGACACGATATTTTGATATGCATCTACTCACAGATTTTTTTGTATGTACATAGTAACAGCACTAAAAATTTGGTTTCAAATTTTTCATATATGATAAAGTCATTATTTAAAAGTTTTTTTCATTTACTAATTGTTCCCCCACCCTCTTCTCCTCCCACTCACCACTCTGCTTGCCTCCACCCCACCATCCATCAACTCTTCAGAGAAAGTAAGGGCCTCCCATGAGGAGTCAAAAATGTTTGGCATATCAAGTTGAGGCAGGATCAAGCTGCTCCCCTCTGTATCTAGGTTGTATAAGGTATCTCTTCATAGAGAATGTGCTCAAAAAGCCAGTTCATGCATTAGGGATAAATCCTGGTCCCACTGCCAGAGACCCCACCAACTGCCCAAGTTACACAATTGTCATCCACATTCAAAAGGCTTAATTTGGTCCCACGCAGATTCCCCACTGTCAATCGAGATTCAGTGAGATAAGATAAACTTGTATTAACTCTAGTCTCTTTGTGGCAATTTGAATGTAATTGATCCCCATAACCTAATAAAGGGTGGCACTATTAGGAGGTGGCCATGTTGAAGTGGGTGTAGCCTTGTTAGAGAAAGTGTGCCACCATGGGGATGGGCTTTGAGGTCTACTATGCTCAAGCTTCACCTAGGTCAGTTCACTTCCTTTTGCCTGCAGATCAAGATAGAACTGTAGCTCCTTCTCCAACACCATGTCTGATGTCATGTTTCTATGTCCTGCCGTGAAGATAATGGGCTAAATCTCAAAACTGTAAACAAGTCAAATTAAAGGTTTTCTTTTATAAGAATTGCTGTGTTCAAGGTGCCACTTCATAGCAATAGAAACCCTAACTCAGACATCTTTCTACTGAATATTAAATTCCTAGAATAATTTGGTCCATATAACTGCAACTTTTTCCTCTGTGACCTATATTGTGACTTTTCTTTTTCCTCCCAGTGTCTGATAACTGCAATTTCATCCCTTATTTCTATATACTTAACATTTTTTTTTAATTCTACCTAAGTTAGGTAGTTTATTTTTTCTCTCTCTGGCTTATTTCATTTAATGTAACATAGTGTTTGTATTTGTTGCTGGATTTTGATTATAGAGCTCAAAGTCTAAATCTACTTCTTTTAGTTCTTTTATAAAACTCTTTGGTTTGGGTCATTTAATATTTATTGTAATAACATACTCATGCATTTCCTTGTGATTTGAAGATTACTTGAAGATTGCAGACCAGTTATTGAATCCAGGTTAATAATTACATATATGGTATTATAAGTAAAATTCAATTTATTAATTTATAATAGGATGTACAACTATCTACTGTCCAAGTACTTCTCTTTACTGACCAATATATTCTGGCCCTATAGGCAAATTTATATAAGTGAAGCCAAATTAGAAACACAAGATGGCTTTGGTGAGCAAAAGGAGTAATTCAATGTTCCTGATAGCTAGTCTCATCCATTCATGTCTGCCTAATACATCTATCTGAATGGAGCTAGATGATCCTTTCTTAAATGTAATGTATATTATGTTTTTTTGTTTATGTAGAATATGAAATTTTCTTCTTACTAAAGTTGGTAAGTTCAAACACCTTTACCTGACATTCAGGACCCTCCTTAATCTAATCACATTTACTTAGGTGAATTTATTTCTTATTATGAGTATATAAAAAATCTCATGCTGCCACTTTGACATGACCATTTTAATAAAGTCATTTTGATGTTAAAATCTTTTGATGATGTTGCTTAGGTGAGACTGTTATCACACTGAGATATTTGACAGATTCTAAGACACAGACTATTTAACTGTCAGGGTTTTTTTATGATCAAATAGAACATGTTACAATTTTGACTCTCATTCTAGTCCTAATTCTTTCCCATAAGCACACAACCATATTTTACTCCTGTTTTTTTTTTTTTACCTTGTTCAGGGTTTGCCCAGCATTTTAGTTAGTCATTGCCTTGTTATGTTCATTTACTTTCATGTCCCCATCACATTATAGTGAAGTCATTTTCTATTAGCATGGATCTTACTATAAAGAACTTCTTAAAGTATTTTCTGAACTGCCCTATTTAGATTATTTGGGTCATTTTTAATTCCAACACATCCTTATGTATAGATTCCAGTAAATGATCCATCAGTCTAATCACTAACAGATTTTTTTCAGTAAATGTTCTAGGAAAAACTGGCAATATCTAAGTCAGTTTTTATTATTAGTGTTACTGTTTAAAACATGACGATACTCATTGTTCCTGAAATGAATAATATTTAGTGAAATCATCTCACCACAGTGGCTTTCAAAACTTATTCATTTTGATGAGATTTCACTGTAAATGAGAACAAGTGTTATTTGCAAGCAAATGGATGGATATGGAGAATACCTGAGCAAAGTATCAAAAACCCTGAAATAGAAGCAGGGGATGAACTCACTCATTAGTGTACCTAAAACAATTAAAAAAAAAAAGATGCCATTGTATACAAGAGCTCAAGGCACAGCATGAATGGACAGTTTTGTAAATGGGGAGATCATAAAAGTGGGCATGGTTCTGAGTGGTCTGATATTTGGATTTGATGTGGTGCAGGATGTAAAAACACCAAATAATAAATAAATATATTAAAAAAGAAAAAAGAAATACTATGATTAATATCAGGGTTTTACTGGCTTTATAATTTTTAAAGGCTTTGTTTATTTTTTTAAGTTTTAGGGAATAATATATGTATTTGTCTTAGTTTTTTAAGTTAGTAGAATTCTTTAGTAAGTCCATATTTTCTTGTGTTTTGTTTCTGTTATTGCTGTTTTTTTATTTTTAGTATGGAGTATTTTATTATTATTTCAAGTATTTCAAGGTTACAAAGTATGCATTTGTTAAAATCATTCATTGAATTTAGGTTTAATTTTGCTATCTAAAAACTCACCAGTTTTTTCAGAATTTTCAATTTATCAAAACAAATTTATAATGTATGTCCTTATGATTTTCTGGAATTTCTTTCATATCTGTTTTAATGTTTGCCTTTCAATTTCTAGTTTTATTGGAGTAGATTTTCCCTTTTGTGTTTAATTTGGTTAAGAATTTGCCAGTTGTGTTTAATCCTTAAAAAATAAATTAATTAAAAAAATAGCTCAAGACTAGAACATAGCTGAATGACACAGTGCCTCACTTCTACATTGATGGCCTCTGGCAGGGGTTTGGGTGAAGAAAGACTTATTTTCCTTAAGGGTTTGGCCACAGGGATTTTAATTTTGCTCCAGTATGTAAATGAGTAGCATGAATGGGTGTTTTTGTGAATGAGGAAATCATAAGAGTGGGTATAAATCTGAGACGTCTGATAACTGAGTTTGATGGATACATGATGTAAAATCACCAAATAATAAATATATTTAAGAAAAGAAAGAAAAGAAAACCTCAAAAAAGAAAAAGAAATTGGTACTCATGTTTTTACATGCTAAATCCTACGCAGTCTTTATAATACATATCATTCTTTGCTCTCTTTCATTAATAAATGTTTCTCTATCTTTTCACTGTGTATATCCTATCACATACCATGGTATGCTTATTTTCCTTCATCCTCTACAATGTTTCATTTCTTTTTGCTGTCCTATTCCTAGGATTTCTCTCTTTTAAAATTGAAACGTACCTGAAAGTCTTCATATTCAAAGTTTAATTTGTGGTATCTATCTCACTTTCATAAACCTGAGCTCTGTAAAATATTCATCAAAACAGAAAATGCTGAAGTTACTAATACATTTTATCAAGCCAGATGTTCCACTCTTCTTCACTTTTATAAGCAACTTTGTATCAAGTCCACTCAATTATAGTTTAGAAATATCCAGGTATACATTTTAACTATAACTGGTTAGTTTCTCATGTCTAAAAACTCCTTAAATCAGTCTTGACTTTATTGAATTAATTTTTAAAATGTGGTCATACATTTCTTTTTGAAATAAAATTATGTTGCTATTAAAAGCATTCTTTAAATAACTCCTGTGTTTGAGAAACTTTTTTTTTCCTTCTTTATTTTGTATTTATCAAAAAAACACAGTAAAAAAAAGAATTTAAAATGTGGAAGGGTTAACAATAACTATACAGAGGATAAGAATCATAAGCATGACTCCTTAAATGACTGGTTTTTCAATTGTTCTGTCAAGTTGCCTTTTGTATTTAAAAAAATTTTTTCTATTATGTGATGAAAGGTTCTGGGTTATGTTGTAGGTTATACATTTATGTTTTATTTGTTTATTTTATTGAACTACAGTCACACTAAGAAAATCAAAATTGGTCTCTAACTCATTATGAAGAAAATGATTGCTTTAAACATACAATCCACATTCTTCAGTCTCCCAAATGTCTAGATTACAGAAATGCATCACCATGCCTAGCTAATTATTATTATTTAGGATTGTCTTCTCATTTATTTATTATTATTTCATAATAGAACTTCTCTTACTTGCACATTGAATTTCCTCAACATAATGTTGGTTTCTTTTCCTTGAGTGATGTCATACACTAGATCTTCGGCATGTGTTGCTTATTAATATCTATTTTGATCCTGTAAATTTGTGTGTCAGCCCATTTTTCTAACTATAGATTTTATATTTATGCTTAGTCAACTTTTTTTAACAATCATATGTTTCAAAAAATATAAGACATGTTTGAAAATTGGGTTTGTTTTTTATGGACTCATTGGAAATGTTAACAGAATGGGGTCATTTGTTACAATTGTTTGTTGTCTGTGGTTTTCTTAGAATAATGTGAAGTTATTATAAAATTCATTTGAGATTTCTAGATAGTTACAAGTTTCAAGAAAGAAAAATACTTTTGCAATCTAGAAACTAGGGCCATGTATATACTCTTCATTTGCTGATGAGTTTATTCTTGCTGTCTCTTCTTACAATTAAGGTATAGAATACAGAGATACTGGTCTTTTAAAATGATCTTAGCTTGAAATCCCCACATCCCATCAAACCAATCCTCATGCTGCTGAGTGGTCATTAAACTTCACATTTCATTTGTAATGAGCGACAAATTTGCTCAGAACAACTAAAATGTAAATTAACTCATCCAAGAATTGTTAGCTAAAGATATACTTCAGTGGTAGAGCACTTGCCCAGAATGTACATTTGGTCCTTCTCACATAAAGCAGTGATGTCTGCAAGTGATACCAAGTATTATTAGAGGTGTCATTTAAACAGCACTAAATAAAACAAAGTTTCTGTCTTCATAGAACTTATGTGTACTACACTTGTCTATGTTATTTATTTGTTTGAGGCTTCCTTAAAAGTGTCAAAAACTTTAACATTATAAAATAAATGGCAATATGAGTATTTGATATAATACAGGACCACTGTATAAATGTCCACCTGTGCTGATTCTCTTTTGCCAGCTTGAAACAAACTAGAGTCATCCGAGGAACCCTCAATTAAGAAATGACCTCCATCAAATTGACTTGTGGGTAAATCTGTATGATTTTCTTCATTAATGTTTGATATGAGAGGGTCCAGTTACCTGGGTAGGTGATGAAGGAGAAATAGATGAGATTTCCTGAGTAAATTTGGAGCATTGGAGCAAGGAATAAGAGGATGTGGAAAGAGAGCATTAGGGAACAAGATGATAGAGTTAGAAGAGAGATGGAGAACGAGAACAATGATATAGCTATCTTGACAGAGAGAGCCATTTGAGGGTTACCGAGAAACCTGATGCTAGGGAAACCCCCAGAAATCAGCAAGGATTATCCCAGCTAAGACTCCAAGCAATACTGGAGAGGGTGCCTGAACTTGCCTTTCCCTGTAATCAAGTTGATGACTACCCTAATTGTCATCATAGAACCTTCATCCAGTCACTAACAGAAACAGATGCTGAGATCTACAACTAAGCACTCTGCCAAGCTCCCAAACCAGTAGAAGAGAGGGAGGAGGAATAATATGAGCAGATGGGTCAAGATTGTGATGAGGAAACCCATAGAGACATCTGACCTGAGCTGGATGGAGCTCATGGAGTCTGAATTAACAATTGGGGAACCTGGATGGGACCTAACTTGGCCATCTGAATGAGGATATGTGGTTTGGCCAGTTTGTGGGGCCTCTGAAACTGGGATGAGGACTTATCCCTAGTACAAGAACTGGCTTTTTGGACCCATTCCTTATAGAGGGATATCTTGCTCAGTCTCATACAAGGGGTAGGGGCTTGATCCTGCCTCAATTCTATATTCCAGACTTTGTTGATTCCCTTGGGAGGCCTTATCCTCTTTGAGGACTGGATGGGGCAGAGAGGAAGCTAAGGGCTGAGTGGGAAGAGTGAAGGAAAGGAACACTGTACTTGGTATATTAAAAATAAATAAATTAAAAAATGTCGAAAAAAAGAAAGAAGGCCAAGGAAGCCAAGGAAGTGGTGGAAAGAAAAATCAGTGAGCAGAATTTCTCCATGGCCTCTATTTCACTTCTTGTCTCCAGGTTCCTACTTAAATGCTTGCCGAGGCTTCCCCCAGCATTAAACTATAAACTGTAAGCTGAACCCTTTTCCTCCACAAGTTGCTTTTAGTCAGTGCTTTATCCTAGAAACAGAAACTAGACTAACATATTATACAAGGATTGTTTAAGGATTGCTTAATGTTTGCATGGAAGACACTTTGTTTGATGTTATTAATCATTGTTGATAGCCAAGGACCTATAACGTTATATTTTCTAGTAGAAGCTGTGTTTAACAAGTTTCTCCCTTTAAGATATTCTCTTCTCCCCATCTCCTTATCTCCTCCCCAGCAAGGGCAGGAGGTCCCAAGGTCCCAAGGTGGCTTAGTTCAGCATCCACTTCAGGCAAATCTGAAGTGACTTAGTTCAGCATCTACTCCAGGCAGATCTGCTTTCCTCAACCCAGAATCAAGACTGAGTCAGGTGTTCCTCTAGAGGGAGTGGGTTCCAAGGTGCCAGTCCAAGGTGTTTCAGATCCCAAGCTGTTCAGTGGTTGTGGTTGCAGCTTGGGAATGCTTTGCTTTTTGTTTAAAGTCCCCTAATGAGTGAATATATTCCCTGCTTATCCTTCTGGGTTTGTGATACCTCGCTCAGGAGGTTATTCTCCAAATCCATCCATTTGCCTGCAAATTTTAGGATATCATTTTTTTCTTACTGCTGAGTAGTACTCCGTTGTGTAGATATTTCAATACAAATGTGTCTTTTATATAGTAATAGATGATGATAAAAAGATAATAAAAAGAAATAAGTTCAAACTCAGAATAAAAATCAAATTTATTTGTATAATGCAAGAAATACCACATCTAACTAGCTCTGTTTTTTTAAATTGCTTTGGCCTTCTCAACTCTGTGTTCTAAGAAGGTGATCTATTGATTTACATATTTTATTTATTGTGTGTTTATTTATTTAAAATGCTGAGACTTGAACCTTGGACCTAGAGTATGTTAGAAAAATTCCCTACCACTGAGTTACCTATCCAGTCCTTCTTTGTTAATCCTTAAACTTATGTAACTATCATTCCACACTTTTCTTCCTCTACTATTCATTTCTTGGCATTTTCATCATTTAGTCAAATCATACATGTCCAGTATTCCCAATTGCTCTCTGGGAAAATTAATTCCTCAATTCTGTTATTCATAGTAATTTTTTGTTGTATATTATACATACTGTAACAGAAAAGGGAATATAGATCTGCCTAAATGCATAACCAGGAAAATCAAGGGGTACATATGTTAGACCTATTTTAATGAACTAATGAGGCTGCCGAACTGGAAACTATTTGCTAAGGAATTTTCTGAAAATCTATATGATCTGTGTATACTGCTAGGATTAACATATGTGGGAATGTCAAATAATCATAAGAATGAGCCAAATAGAAGTCTATTTGAAAAAAGAATAATCATACTTCATAAGACAATTTGTGATTTTAATTTTATAATTCATATTTAACCACTATATTTGCATTATTTCTACTATTCCTTCCCCCACCTTTTAGCTTTTCCTGTACACAATTTTCCCCTCAAATTCAGTCTCTTCTTTACTAAAATTACATTTATATTTTATATGTAATCTGAGTTCATTTAGAATTGCACATATATGTATGTATGTATGTATGTATGTATGTATGTATGCATTTTGGGTTGAAATTGGATAACCTGTTAGAGGGTTTGCCCCTAGAAAAGATGGAATCTCCCTCTCTCAGCAATTATTAATTTCCTGTAGTTCTTCATCAAGGGGATGGGGCTTTTTGAAATTTTCTCCATTCAATTTAACATGTTAATTGAAGCTGTAATTAGGTACATATTATTTAAGCAACTGTATTGTTATGATTTTAGAGCTGCAAATTCCCTATAACGTCTAGAAGATACTGTCCTCCAAGAGGCATCCTGGTTCTCTGGTCTTACAATCATTCTTCCCCCTCTTGCACAATATTTTCTGAGCCTTAAAAGTTTGGGTTGTATTGTAGATATATTGGTTGGGGTGCTGTACCCTGTGATCTCCTATTTCCTACATTTTGACTAGTTATGGCTCAGTTATTAGTCTCCATCTGCTATAATAAGAACCTTGAAAAATATGTGTTTTGCAAAGAAATAAGATGGATGGTCCAATGACTTTAAGTTACTAGTAAAAAATAATATTCGAAGAGGATGTACACATACACAACACACACACACACGCACACACACACACACATTCACCGCAATGGTATTCAAGTCTGCAGAGGACTCGCTACCTATCCTAGAAGTCCATCATTAGAAATAGAGTGATACACTCCAAAGGTATTAGCTCAACTATGTTCATAACATCATTATTTGTAAAAACAAGAACCTGGAAACAACCTATATATCCCTCAACTGAAGAATGGATTAACAAACTGTCGTACATCTACACAATGGAGTACTACTCAGCAGTAAGAAAAAAATGATATCCTAAAATTCGCAGGTAAATGGATGGATTTGGAGAATATCCTCCTGAGCGAGGTATCACAAACTCAGAAAGATAAGCAGGGGATGTACTCACTCATTAGTGGTCTCTAAACAAACAACAAGAAAAAAGCAAAGCATTCCCAAGCGGCAAACCACAACCACTGAACAGCTTGGGATCAGAAACACCCTGGACTGACCCTTCGGATCCCACTCCACCTAGAGGAACACCTGACTCACTCTTGAGGGAGAGGGGACAAAACTGGATTTGCCAGGAGTGGAGACTGAACTAAGCATTATTGGATCAGTGGGACCATGGGCCTGTCTGCTCCCTGCCCAGGGAGGGGATGGGGAGTTGTGGAGAAGAAATAATGACCCGATGTGGTAGGAGGGTGAAGGGACCTTGAATAAGGATATACAGGGATAGAAAAAAAATTCAGAGGGAAAGCTGAACATATGTGTAGCAAACTTTTTTGCATTATCACCTTTGATAAGTCATGCTTATGATTTTTATTTTCTTTATAGTTATTGTTAACTTATCAGCATTTTAAATTCGTTTTACTCTTTTTCTTGATAAATACAAAATAAATAAAGAGGAAAAAGAAAAAGAAATAGAGTGACAATGAATCTATGTACTAATATGTTAAACAAAGCTTATACAGGCCCATTTTTATAATAGTCTTATTTTAGGACTAGGTCACAGCAGACTAAACAGAATGAAAATGGATTCTTTGCTAAGTGACATATAATTGAACTAGACTTCAAAACGGGTCATTTTGCCTTTTAAAAAAGTGATTCAAAGTCTATCTGAATTAGCATAGTAAGAATTCCCCTCTGTTTTATTTCAGTAAAGAAAGAACTTTGAGATTGCCAATGTACTTTTCTCCTCTGTTTCTGCTTTCTCCAGCCATTTTCCATCTATAAAGTCAATCTCCTCTCTTCAACTCATTAAAAGAATTTCTCATAGTGCTTTGCTTTGTGGAATGAAATTTTGACTCCTTCTAGAATCACAAATAAAAGTCAATTACTTTTTCCAGCTAAGTGCATTGTAATTTTATCTTTTTGGAGATATATTAATTTAACTTTCTCTCACAAGTGGATAAATCCTGAAAAATCTGATTTTTAAAAGAATACTGACAAGTTTTAGATACATTTATCCACTGTCTTTGTTTTACCAATTGTTACATAGAAAGTTTTACTTTCTTTTTTAAGATTTAATTTTAGTTGTGTATGTGTATATGTGTAGGCATCTGTAGAAGGCACAAAAGGGAACAAAAGGGAATCAATTCCCCTAGCATTGGAATTACACATGGTTGTAAGTGGCCTGACATGGGTGCCAAGAAGTGAATTTGGGTTCTCTGAAAGAACAAGGCCTTTAACTAAGCCATCTATCCAGCCCCTAAATTTATTTTCTTCCTAAAGCTTCATGAATCCCCTTCTCTCCCAATTTTTGTGGCTGTTTTATTAAAGCCTCTTTTGCTAAATATTCTGATTTCTGAATGTGTGAACATTGTGTTCATCCTAATCTGAATCCCCAAAAACTGTGTTTTCTCTCCATTCCTCCAAATCCCTACCCTCCTCTCCCCAATCCTTTCTTTACACTCTTGTTCTGGATGATTCATTAAGGACTGCTATATTAAAATACTATTTCTTACTGGATGTAGTGACATATACCTTTAATCGCAGCACTGGGGAGTCAGACAGATCTCTGTGATTTGTAAGCCCAGGCTGGTTTACATAGTAAGTTCCAGTACATCCAGGGCTACAAAGGGAGATCATGTGTAAAAAACCACACAATTTAACAACAAAACAACCAACCAAAACAAAACAAAAACAACTTACCACCCCCTCACTAACTTGGACCACAAATTTTCTCACCTCAGTTAATGGAAATTCCATGTTTCTAGTTGCATAGGAGAAAATTATAAATAAACAATTGATTATCATAAAACATGCAAGAAAATAAGTGAACTATGAATATATAATATTGATAGGTCACATGATCTCAAAAAGAAAAAAAAAAGTTTCTTCCTCACATGTGGATTATGGTATAGTATATAGAATATATTACATATATTTTTTGTATAAATGAAATTTATGAGTACAGTACAACATGTAGAAAGGAGAACAAGAGAGGGTAAATATGAGCTGTAGGTAGGGCATGGACAATTGAGTAAAGAAGGGGATATAAAGCTAATTATTATTCTAGCTTTGCTACTGTCATATATTTTTGGATCTTAGTAGTAGATGAATAAATGTAAATATGCTTAATAGTGAAAGTGTAAAATCCAAAATGAAGTTCCACAACTTTAAAACACATATTCTAAGAGCATAAATGTTCACTGAGATAAATGGCTTTTGAGTATAGTTAATTTTAGTGAGGGTTTTCTTTTTGCAAGATATTTATAACAATGCTTTAATTAAAATAAAAACACGCTCACTCTACTTATCAAGCTTGTTGGGTTGAAAATGGAAAAATAGATTATCCAGTATTCATTCATTTCTAACCACTGCACTATTATCACCTAAGCCTATCCTTTCTTCCTATTTTGGAGGCTTTCACTCATGTATCACCCGATCTTGGTTTGTTCATTTTTTATAGTCTTCCTAGAATTTAATGAAAATGAATCCAAACTTGTGGGACACAATGAAAGCAGTCTTAAGAGGAAAATTCATTGCACTAGATGCCTATATGAAAAGCCCAGAGAAATCCTATACTAGAGAACTAACAGCACAGCTGAAAGCCTTAGAACAATTATAAGCAAACTCAACTAGAAGGAGTAGATGGCAGGAAATAAACTTAGAGCTGAAATCAATACAATTGAAACAAAAAGAACAATACAAAGAATCAATGAATCAAAGAGTTGGTTCTTTGAGAAAGTCAACAAGATAGATAAGCCCTTATCCAAACTAATCAAAAATCAGAGAGAGAGTATTCAAATCAACAAAATCAGAAATGAAAAGGTGGACATAACAACAGACTCCCAGGAAATCCAGAGAATTATCAGGTCATAATTTGAAAATCTATATTCCACAAAAATGGAAAAACCTAGAAGAAATGGCCAGCTTCTTAGACAGGTACCATTTACCAAAATTAAATTACGATCATATTAATTACCTAAACATGCCTATAACCCTTAAGGAAATTGAAGCTGTCATTAAAAGCCTCCCAAGTATAAAAAGCCCAGGTCCAGATGGTTTCAGTGCAGAATTCTACCAGACATTCAAAGAAGAATTACTACCATTACTCCTCAAATTATTTCACACAGTAGAAACTGAAGGAATATTGCCAAATTCCCTTTATGAATCTACAATAGCTAAGTAAACCTTTAAACCATAGATTAGACCACCTCACTCTTCCACTTCAAACATCTAAGTGGTTTCATAGTTACTCATAATAAAATCAAGTATCTTGTCACAGTTTGCATGATCTGGTCCTAGTCTCTGTTCAGGGTTCTACCTCCAGAAAGTTGCTAAAGCAGCTTCCTGTTTCAAGTTTATAGTTCTAGACTCAAACTCACCATTTTCATTCAGTTTTTCTCAAATATTGCCCCTTCAAAAATAACTTTCCACAACTTTACTTAAATAAACCATTTTCCCATCTCGCAACACCATTAATTCATTCTGTTTTATTTTCTTTCCCATGTTTCTAATTATTCAAGTTACTTATTTCTATTTCTTTCACTATAAGGTCTACTGTAGTTGTGCATTACATACAATAAAGGCAAATGATCTTATAATGGGTGAATCTATAATTGAAGGGTGTTAAACATGACTAGTAAAACTAAGAAAGTTAATTACTAAAAAAGAACCAAATGATGCCCAACATTTTTAAGAAAAGTGCAAAACCTACAAAGATTTAAACTATTTGCTGCATATTGGACTGTTTGATAAAGATTAAAGAAATCACTGCCATAAGGTGAATAACTTAAAGCTATTTAATACAACATTATATTTATATGTGAAGCAGTAGATATGTATCAAAAAATCACTTTCAGATGGGTTTTTCATGCCCCCAATGTCTTCTGAAACTCTCTATTGTATTTGTATTCATGGTTCTTTCTAATGTTTATATTATGATGACTACAAAATTTATCTAGCACTGCATAAGCCATGTAATGGATGTTCAGTTTATATTGGTTAAATAAATGAGTCAATAAAAAGTGAGTGTAGGAAAAATCTGTATTTCCCTCTCGGTGTTATCTCAAAATGATACAGATGGAAATATATAAAAAGACATTTAAATCAAACTATAAATATATGATATATAAGAAAACTATAATTATTGCTCCCTGAACTGCAACTTCATCAAATACCATATAAGGATAGAACATTACCCCAGTAAACAGGAAGTGCATTGCAAGCATCCTCCATGTTCTAGAAATGAGAGAGACAGCTGACTACTTGGACAGTTTTCCAAAGTTTTTTTTGTAACATTGTGGCATTCATCTTTAGTCTACAGGCCTAGAGTCTCTGTAACACTTTTTAGTAAAGCAGGAAATTTAAAGGACTGTTCCATCTATTTTGGCAAGGTTTGTCAGTTGCTTCTTTTAATGTCTTGCAGAATGCCTGGCCATTTTTTCTGTGAAGCAGGAATCTGAAGAACCATCTCTGCTTGTTCTGACAAAGTTCCAGAAGTCACTTTCCTATGGATCCTGCATGTCCAGTTTATACAGCATACTGTCAAGCAGTTGAGGCAGGAACAGTGTCTTGTCCAGTGACTAACTTTATGATAAATAGTAAATGAAATAAAACTTTGGACTCATAAGAATAAAATAAATGATAGAACATTTTTTATAATTTGGCTAAATACAAATAGACCAGATATAGTAACTATAATTCTTGCTTGTTAGCTGTTTTGTTATATGTAATTTTGCTATGTTGAAATTGAAACTTCTTTTTTGGATTAGACAGAAAAGAGCTGTGATGTGGGATGTCTTTCTATACGCTGTGATATTGGATTGGATTATTACCATTGGATAATAAAGGAACTGTTTTGGCCTATGGCAAGAAAGCTTAGAGGCAGGTGGAAATCCAAGCATAGGTAAAGGGAAAGAAGGGTGGAGTCACACAAAGATGCTGTGAACTGTTTCCCAAGAGAGCAAGATTTAATGGAACATTTAAAACCATTAGCCATGTGGCAAGACATAGATTAATAGAAATGGGTTAAATTGTAAGAGCTAGCTGATAATGAGCCTAAACCATAAGCCAAACAGTTTTTAATAAAAATATATGATATATAAATCTTTATATAAATATATATGTATATATATATATCACAAAAGATAGATGGTGACAAAAATTAGACAAGTAATTATTTAGGTAAGGAGTTGAAAGTGACTGTAAATTAATATTAATAAACTTTGGAGGAAGAAGAAAATATTCTAAAACTGCATTGTGATGAGATGTATTTACTAAATTTATTGAGCATTATAATACACATACTTTACAGCATGGAAATTATACTTTAAAACTTTTTAAAATTTTCTTAGTAGCTCAAACTATCAAAGTAACTAATAGAGCAATGCATAAAATATAAAATTTATTACAAACATTTCTACTTTCTGATAATACTTATTTGCAATAAAAACTTTATAGAATAACAGCATATTTTTATATAATAGTGCTTAAAAATACAAAGCTTTGACAAGAAATGTTCAGAAAAGTAGAAGCTGAGAAGAATGAGGAATAATATTTGGTTGGTGGCTACTGAGTTTCACTCTTTGCCGAAGCAAGAGTTTGCTTTGCTGCTACAAAGTAGGATGACTGTGAATAAAATCTGAACTGTTTTGTACATTTCCAAAAATAAGTGGAAAATGGATTAGAATGTTTTCATATAAAAAGGTAGTAGACTTTTGATGGAGATAGGCATGCACATCATAATTTTAGGATTATACCACTCTCTTTCTATGTATATGTATGAATTTATATCATTAATCTACCTAATTTTGTATTTTGTTAATTAATAAATTTTAAAATTAAAACATTTGAATATTATCACAATGAGAGAGAATAACTATAAAAATTTAATTATTTGATTACTATAATCAAAAACTGAGTTTCTAAAAACATAATTTTATGACATATTACATGGTTTAATTCTACAATATGTAACAACAATTTATACTTACAATCAATTTATGTTTTGACATTTAATTATACTATAGGGAAAACTGTATGAAAATTAATTAGTTATCAAACCATACTTTTATTTTCATGATTATTTAAAATTTCTAACACCTAAAATGAAAAGAAAATGACTATATTTTGCAATTTATAAATATTAAGATATTGTAAAATAGAAATTATAATGATCCCATCATGATTATTTATGCCACTAATATAAGGGCACCTACATATGTAAAAAAAAATACTACCAAACCTCAAACCACACATCAAATGCACACTCTTATAGTGGGAGAGTTCAATACCCCATTATCACCCTTGGATAGGTCAATCAAACAAAGACTCAACAAAGAAATAAGGGGTCTAACAGATGTTGTGATGCATATGGACTTAATAGATATTTACAGAAGCTTCCTTCCAAGCACATAGGAATACACATGTTTCTCAACACTCCATGACACTTTCTCTAAAATAGACCATATACTTGGCCATAAAACAAATATCAATAGTTAGAAAAACTGGGAATAACCCCTTGTATCATATCAGACCACCGTGGCCTAACATTAAAATTCAACAACAACAAAAATCACAGAAAGCCTACACTCATGGAAACTGAACATCTCTATATTGAATCACTGCTGGGTCAGGAAGAAGTTAAGAAAGAAATAAAAAACTTTCTAGAATTTAATGAAAATGAATCCACAATATATCTAAACTAATGGGACACAATGAAAGCAGTGTGAAGAGGAAAATTCATAGCACTAGATGCCTACATGAAAAACCTAGAGAAATCTCACATAAGACAGTTCAGCTGAAGGCTTTAGATTAATTAGAAAGAAACACACCTATCAGGAGTAGACACCAGAAAATAATCAAGCATAAGGCTGAAATCAGTACAATAGAAACAAATAGAATAATACAAAGAACCAATGAATCCAAAAGTTGGTTCTTTGAGAAAGTCAACAAGATAGACAAACTCTAATGCAAATTAACAAAAAATCAGAGAGAGAGTATCCAAATTAACAGAATCAGAAATGAAAAAGGAGACATAATGATAGATACCCAGGAAATCTAAAGAATTACCAGGTCATACTTTGAAAATCTATATTCTACTAAAATGAAAAACCTAAAAGAAATGCACAGCTTTCTAAACAAGTACCAACTACCAAAATTAAATCAACAACAGATTAGAGACCTAAACAGTCCTATAACACCAAAGGACATTGAAAGTGTTATTAAAAGTCTCCCAAATTAAAAAAAAAAAAAACTCAAGATCAGCACCAGATGGTTTCACAGCAGAATTCTACCAGACATTCAAGAAAGAATTAATACCAGTACTCAACAATCTCTGCCATAGAGTAGCAACTGATAGAATGCTACAAAAGTCTATTTATAAGGCTACAATCACTCTGATATCTAAGCTACTCAAAGATGCAACAAAGAAATAGAACTACAGACCAATATCCTTCATGAACATTGATGTAAAAATACTCAACAAAATTCTGGCAAACTGATTACAGCAACATATAAAAAAGTCATCCACCACAATCAAGTACGATTCATCCCAGAAAAGTAGGGATGGTTCAACATTAAAAAATGTAAATATCATCTGTCATCTAAATAAATTGAAGAGAAAGTAACCATATGATCATGTCCTTAGATGCTGAAATAGCCTTTGACAAAATCCAACACTCCATTATGACATGGAGAGATCAGGAATACAGGGAAAATATATAAATATAATAAAGGCAATTTACAAGAAGCTTGCAGCCAGCATCAAACTTAATGGACTCAAAGCAATCTCACTAAAATCAGGAACCAGACAAGGATGTCCTCTCTCCCCTTAACTATTCAATACAGTTCTCAAACTTTTAGCTAAAGCAATAAGAGAACAAAAGGCGATTAAAGGGATAAAAATTGGAAAGGAAGAAGTGAAACTATCTCTATTTGCAGATGATAGGATTGTATATAGAAGTGACCCACAAAATTCTACCAGGAAACTTCTACAGCTAATAAACACCTTCAACAATGTAGCAGGATACAAGATTAACTGAAAGAAACCAGTAGCCCTTCTATACACTAAAGATAAAAGGGCTGAAAAATAAATAAGAGAAATATTACTCTTTATAATAGATGCCAATAGCATTAAAATCCTTGGAGTAACCATGATTAAAGAAATAACAGATCTATTTGACAAAAACTTTTAATCACTGAAGAAAGAAATTGAAGAGGATATCAGAAAATTGAAAGCTCTCCCATGTTCCTGGATAGGTAGGATCAACATAATAAAAATGGCAATTCTACCAAAAGCAATCTACAGATTCAATGCACTTCCCATCAAAATCACAACACAATATTTTACAGAACTTGAAAGAACAATACCCAACTTCATTTGGAATAACAGGAAGGCCAGGATTGCCAAGACAATTTGGCTCAACAAATGAACCTCAGGTGGCATCACCATTCCTGACTTCAAGCTATACTTTAGAGCTACAGTAACAAAAATAGCCTGGTACTGGCATTAAAACAGAAGTGTAGATCAATGGAATAGATTTGAGGGTACATGCATTAACCCAAAAACCTATGAACGCCTGATCTTTGACAAAGAGGCCCAAAATACTCAATGGAAAAAGACAGTATCTTTAACAAATGGTGTTGGCATAGCTGGATGATAGTATGTAGAAAAATGCAAATAGATCCAAGTCTGTCACCCTGCATGAAACTCAAATACAAGTGGATCAAAGACCTCAACATAAACCAGCCACGCTGAACCTAATAGAAAGATAGTGAGAAATACCCTCCAGCGTATTGGCACAGGTACCACTTCCTAAATATAACACCAGGAGCACAGACACTAACAACAATCAATAAGTGGGACCTCCTGAAACTGAGAAGTTCTGTAAAGCCAAGGACACAGTCAATAAGACAAAAATGACAGCCTACAGAATGGGAAAAGATTTTCACCAACCCTACAAGTGACAGAGGACTGGTATCTAAAATATATAGAGAACTCAAGAAAATAGAGCCCAAAACCTTGAATAGCCCTATCAAAGAATGGGGCTCAGAACTAAAAAAGGGAATTCTCAGCAGAAGAATTACAAATGGGTGAAAGGCACTTAAAAAATGTGCTCAACATCTTTAGCTATCAGAGAAATGCAAATCAAAACAACTTTGAGATGCCACCTTACACCTATCAGATTGGCTAAGATAAAAGACACAGATGACAGCCTATATTGGAGAGGTTGCAGAGTAAGGGGAACACTCCTCCATTGTTTACGGGAGTGTAAGCTTGCTCAGCCACTCTGGAATGCATTATGGCCATTTCTCAGAAATGTGGGAATTAATCTCCCCAAAGACCCAGCAATGCCACTACTGGGCATATACCCTAAAGATGTACATTGACACTCCATAGGCATTAGTTCAGCTATGGGCACCTTGGAGCCCATTCCCTCCAGAGGAACACCTGACTCAGTCTTGATGTGGTGATGAGGAAAGCTGATCTGCCTGGAGTGGATGTTGAACTAAGCCACCTTGGGAACTTGGGACCTCCTGCCCTTGCTGTGGAGGAGAGGAACTGATGGAGAGAAGAGTGAGTGACTGGACTGGGAGAAGTGGGAGGGGGTAGGGAGCCTGAACAAAGGGATACATGGAATATATATATATATATATATATATACATATATACATATATATATATGTACTTGTTTTCAGAATAAAAAAAGATTAGTTAATGGAATTTGGCACCATATTCTGAGAATTCCAAGTATGGGCCTAGCCCATGCTTAATAAAGCTCAATTCAAATTCAGCTCAATAAATGTGCTAGTGGTTTTCTTCTCACATAGTGAGATTAACACTTTTATCTTTGATGGAAGTTGTTTTGAATATTTTGTCATTAGTTTAAAAGTAGGTTAATAGTATAGAGAAACACATAGTGATACATACCATATTTATCTAATATTGTCAGATATTTCCTGTTAGCATCAATGCAATATTACACATACATGGTTTCACCATCAATGTTGACCCATTTTTTCTTCCTATACTTTCTACTGTTAGTTCTTAAATACATAAAATTTAGATTTGTTCTAAGATGATCAAACAAAGGCATGGAATCTAACTAATATTGGAACTGGCCTTTTGTTTTAGTTTTGATACATTTGATAGTTGCAACTCTTTTGCTATCATAAAAACTGCTGCCTTTCACAAACTCTATTATCCAATATGCCTTTTCCAATAGGAAAAAAAAGTACTTAGGTAACACTTAAGCTTCATATTTCCCTGTACTGAATAGCATTTGATTAAAATGTGTAAAGATTTTTAGATAATGAAATACAGTATAGTCTTTCAGAAGTTAATTAGTAGCAAGTAATTCCCTTCATCCAACCTCCCTGAAAACACAAACACATACACACAGTAGCAACTGCACCCTGTTGAGTAATTGGTATTTCTCAGAGTAATACAATTACCTTCCCTTTCAGAAATATATATTTTCAAATCGAACTAGAGTCAAAATTATATTGTACTAATTTATAGAGAACACAAAAACTTGCTTGCTTATGAATAATGAAGATATGAAAAAATTATCTTTGAGCACTTACTGAAAAAATAATTCTTCAGACTTCAGCTTTTTTTTCTAGAAGGGTAGCTGTTGTTAGTTTCCTTTCTTTATTTACTCTAACAAGGCAGATTCAATTTTCTCTCCCACTCAAAATAAAATCCACAGCATTGTGATTACTTGAAACATAATGGAGTAATTAGATAGAAAAGGTGCATAGAATTTTTATAGAGCTTGAACTTGGTCATGTGATCATGTTCAAGGTTGCTTTGCATTGGCCAAATTCCAATCACTGCAGCAGCATCTGTTACAAACCAGGTTTATCTATCCTTTGAATTCCAATTGCACAACAGAACACAATTATGTGGTATTTGGAGAAAATATGTTATATTTTTCTACTGGACATAAAAACAGTACTAAATATTTCAAAATAACAATTTATGAAAGAAAGATATTATTTGAAACAGAATAAAAATTGTTTGATCTGTATTCATTGCATGCTTGTACTAAGTTAAAAGGAAAGAAAAGATGAAAATGTGTATAGCTCTCAGCATGTCATAGCCAGCACTGCATGCTTGAAATGTGATCTTTGTTTCAGCTTGGCCACCCAGAGAAGTAGACATGAGTAAGAGATGTCTTTATATACTGTGTACTACTTAATGGGTACACCTAGAGACAAAGGCTTTGTAAACAAAATCAAGAAAGGCTTTGTACTCCAAAGGCTTTTTCTTTGCATTCCTGTTCTGGAGTAAGAAAATAGGTACATATGTCCTGTCAGAGGCTTGAGGGAATTGAAGAAATTGGTTTGCTGAGACAGATATTTTTTATCTCCCAAACAAAAAAGTAACTTCTAAAATTATTTTTAACCAGGAAGTAATATTTCTATCTGCAGTTTCCACCTTCATTCATAACTTTCTACAAATATTCTTTATAAATTTCATCAATATTCTGAAAAGCTGAATTAACATACCTCAGAAAATGTAGCATACATTTTTGTAGCCAGAGAAGAAACACTCCAGATATTTGGACTGTTATTCTTAGAATTTATTGTGTTTCTTGGCTAATGTGATAGAATACTCTCAGATCTGAACACATTTAATTTTATGAGAACCATCCTCAAACCAAATTATTAGCAATATAAAAATGGGAATTTGTCAAAATGACTAGGACCTTTGATGGACTACAATAAAAAGTTTTCAATGACCACAGCCAATATTAATCTAAACACATAAATAAAACTTGCAAGTTTTACCTGAATTCAAAGTTTGCCTAAATCAGATTGGGTTTCATGCCCCCTTTTCTTATAAATCCATTGAAATGTTTTTGAAAATTACATATTTCTGGACCTTACCTCAGAACTATCAAATCTGAACAGTCAAGAGGATCCAAATTTATAAATTTTTAAGGAGGTGTTTGCAAAACACTGTTACAGCTTTAATGAGATATGCCAAGAAAAGACTTTAGTATAATGGGGGAAAGGCATGTATTATTTTGTTCAAGATGCTACAATTGGAGAGAAATGGGGTGCTATTCAGACATACATTAAGATAACTGAATAAATGGGTTAAATATATATATCAATGTAATATCAATTCAAACTTGTATAATACATTTAAAAATAAGTTTTATTACTATTGCTTAGAAGAATGATAGGTTCACAAAGAAATTTAGTGGCGGGTATATAGCTCAATGGTAAAGTGCTTGTTTAGCATGTTAACAGAGAAGAGGAGGTAATGAATTAATAGAAGGAATAAATTCCTATATATTCTTTCTCTCCTTTCACATACTCCTGCCGCAACTGTGAACATATACCACCAGACTGGTGCTCTGTTGACACTCAAAGTACATAGCTTTCATTAGAATTTATTCTTATTGTACATTCTATAAATTTCAACAAATATATAGAGATATGTATCTACTGAACAGAGTAGTTTCATTGCCATAGAAATTCCATTGTGCTCTTCTCATTCAGTTTTTTCTTCCTTCTGACCCCTGGAAATTAATCATTTACTATATGTAGCTTTACCTTTTTCTGAATGGTATACAGTGAGACGATATTGCCTTTCAGACTGATTCCTTTCTCTTGGTAATATGCATTTATTTTGCTACCACATTGTCATAGCTTGATAGCAGAATTTCTTTTTAGAAATGAGTAATAGGTCATTATCTAGATGTGCCATGCCATATACATACTTTAAACCTACAGGAGAACATCTCAGTTCTGTCAAATTTATTATGAGTGAAGTATCTATAAATAAATACTGGCATATTTTTATGTAGATATAAAATTGTGATGCATTTGTGTAAATAGCAAGGAGCAAGATGGTGGGGTTGTGTTCTAAGAATATTTTAAGTTTTGTAAGAAACTGCCAAAATGTATTCCAAAGTAACTGTACTTATTTGCGTTTCTGCCAGCAGTAAGAATTCCTGTTGTCCCACATTCTTCATGATGGTTTAGTATTGTCAGTGCCTAAATGATGGACTTTCTAATAAGTATGTCCATTTTTAAAGAAAGTTTTGTTTGTTTTTTTCTGTTTGTTGTTTTTCAATTTTTTTCTTTTCTGTTTGTTTATATGATAAGGTCTCCCTACACAGTTCCTTTTATCTTTAGTGTATAGAAGGGCTACTGATTTCTTTGAGTTAATCTTGTATCCTGCTACATTGCTAAAGGTGTTTATCAGCCTTAGAAGTTCTTTGGAAGAATTTTGTGGGTCATTTATGTATACAATACTATCATCTGCAAATAGAGATAGTTTCACTTCTTCTTTTCCAGTTTGCATCCCCTTAATCTCCTTTCGTTCTTATAGCTTTAGCTCAAACTGTGAGAACTATATTGACTAGATTAGGGGAGAGAGGACATCCTTGTCTAGTTCCTGATTGTAGTGGGATTTCTTTGAGTATTTCTCCATTTAGTTTGATGTTGGCTGTCAGCTTCTTGTAAATGGCCTTTATTATATTGAGATAGTTTCCCTGTATTCCTGATCTCTCCAGCAAAGTGTGCTGTAAGTTTTCCTGGATTTCCTAGGTAGCTTTTGGCCATTGATTAAATATTGTTCAACTAGATTCTTTGGAAACTTGATTACTCTTTCACTTGTCTACACTAAGCCTCCCAGCATTTCATCGGATTAATTTCAGTTTTTCGTACCTGAGCACTTGTTTCTTCATCACTTTGTGTCTTTCTCTCCAAATTAAGTGTCAGAAGTTGTCCTATGACCTAATCTCTGATGAACTAAGAGTTACTGATTTATCACTGAGTTCAACTTTTGGCTTGTTAAGGTGGCATGCTGGCTTCTAAGCCCCTTATATGCCAGGCCACAAATAAGAAGTCTGAATATTATTTGCTTTCAAAGCACATGTGAGTGGACTTTAGGGCTGAATGCAGTTTTCCACACTTCGAATTCAGCTAAACATTATAGGCTGTTAAAAGCAGATCAGGAAAGGGAGTTTGTAGAAGGCATAGAATCTTTTCATACAGAAAAGATTAGTTCCAAAACTGTAGACAAGAAAGACTGTAGAAATAACTGGGTCATTAGAGTGCTTGAGGCACAATCCTCAGAACCCAAGTCCAAATTCTCAGAAACCACATAAAACATTTGACATGGTAATACATGGCTATAATTTCAGGATATGGGGGTCATAGACAGGAAAATTGTGGGGCCTGTTGGCCAGATAGTCTTGCTTAATTAATAAGGTGTGTGTTCAATGAGAAACCCTGTTTCAAAAAAATAATGAAATTATGGAGAGTATTGTAAGACAACCAATACTAACCTCTGATCTTCATACACAGACTATACCTACCTACCTACCTACCTACACACACACATACACACACACACAAACATAAACACACACACACTGTGTAGACTAGAGTAATTTTAATTCTAGCATCATAGGTTTTATGAAGAATCTCTTTTGGCCTCTAGAGGCCTTGCAAATGATCCACAGGTGTAGCTGGTTTGAGGAAACAGATGTGTTCTTGAAGAGTTGTGTGCAAATTGAATTTTTGTTAATTGAATCTTATTTAGCATTCATTTTTTGAGAGCTAGCTATTTAAAGTAGCCCTTTGGTGAATTCTTTTCTAAAATGAATAATTGCTCCCTAATTTATCATTTTTTTTGAAAATGCAAATTTTCTTTTGTAGCATTTTCTTAAAGCTATGTACAATTTGAGGCCTGTGTAGGACAACATACTTGCAGCTCTTGGTAACAATACAACTCATTTTCTATAATTAAAGAAAGTGCTGTATATAAATAACTGAATACATCCTATATGCAGTGTTATGTTTGGAAACACAAGCTGCCTAGAATTATGGGCTTGAAAAATAGAAACAATGTGAGTCTAAAAAAACTGGGTATTCAGTCAACTTTGACTAATATAGAGAACACATATTCAAATACCACAGTATTAATGACTAACTCTATAGTCCACCTAACCCCACAATGTGCTTCTTATGATCTTCCTACTCTGTCCCATATGGTGGTCATTTATGCTTCCTTTACTTGTCTCAATGTCAGTGTATTTAGTTCTCTGTACCACTAATCACATTTCAAGTGCTCCACAGCTATGTGTGGCTAGTGAGTACTACATTCTATACACATGTCATAAAGTGCTTCTGCCATCTTGGCATGCTCTTTAAAAAAAAAAAAAAAAAAAAAACCCTGTCGAGATTCTAGTAGCAGACAGTATTAGGATACATCAATCTAATTACAAGAAGACTCTTGCCAGAGAATGTCCTGAAGCTGAAAGAATTTTAAACCCCAGCAGAAGAGTAATTGTGTGATGTTAATTTATTTGTTCATACAGTCACCACCAGGAGCCATTGTGCTGAAAATTAAAGAGGATTTTGTCTCTTGCTCATCAATAACTTTTATCATATGCAGAATCATTTCCTGCTTCATCCTTATAGATATGATTGTTAAAAGAGGGAGTTTCACGGATCACAAATGAAAATCAGTTTCATTACTTTGGAGACACATCTTGAAAGCTGCATAAGCAACTATATATTTTCTGTAGAGGGTGCGAATAGAATTGATAAATTCCAAGTCAAGTAATAAATTCCAGCTGGTGATATTTTCCTAGGGTAAATTTAGTAGAAGGCAGGAAATGTTTTATTGGATTCATAAGTTGTATTAAAAATATTATAAAATCTCAGAAAATGCTCAGCATTTACAGCTCAGAAAACCTCAATACACAGAAGATACAGACATGGGATCTTGCCCTCCTTTCTGTTACAAATGAGTAAATCAAACAAAAGCCTATCAGCCATGTGCCACTTCCCTCAGTTTCTTTATCTTTAAAATGAGGACAATCATAGTTACCACTCCATTTGTATATTTTGGGTTAATTAACATAGTATGTAAAAACAAATGGAATAGTATTACTTTCACATATCAAGCAAAGATTCCTTAAATTTCAGCTATTACTGTAGTTAGTCTCATGAATAACATCACAGTGATTCACACACCTGAAAACAGAACTGCTCTTGCTAACACTTTATGTCTTTTGTCTGTATTGTGTTGTTGTAAACTGTACCCTACCATGTCCATAATGCTGACAAACTCAGCTAGTATGATCCCAGCTGACTCTGGCAAAGAAGGGACTGTTCGGAAAATCTACTTTCTTTCTATGAGTTTTGTTCTCTAGATCAATCATCCTAAGTCAGACAGCCTGAGACACTTGGAGAACCAAGAACAGAGTTTAAGTGTTGAGCGCCTGAAAAAGTTTACTAGTGTTCAAACAGTATTCCGATTTCTGTTCACTTGTTTTTGGGAAAAAATAGTCTAAAAGGACTGCTATTGACAGTAAATATCTAGATGCAAAATGACAAAACTCTTATCCTTTTCCTTTCTTAATGCAGTCAGTTGATGACCTCTAATGGGTAGGACTATAGACAAAATGTCATTTCTTGGTTCAAGTGTTTGCCAGGCATTTTAGTGCTTCTGACAAGGATTACATTTTCAGTATGGTTATTCTTTAACTTGTTTTTCAAGCCTCCAGCTAGTATTTGGCCTTGCACTTGTATGCTGTGGTTATCCTTCCTTGGTGAGGTCACTGATTCTGACAGAATGTGTATTTTTCACTCTATAGTATATAAATTTATCTAGCCTCATATCTGACTGGAGAGAAGTATCATGTGTTGTTATGATTTTGACAGGTAAGTCTCTCTGAAGAGTCAAATGCTTTGAGCCCAGTCTGGCTCCCAGTCCACCAGGTTTCCAGGAAAATAGATCAAATAGACCAAAGGAATAGAATCATACTATAGAGAGGATTGTAATTTAGTCTTTAAAAGAAGAAGAAGAAGATAAAGAAATCTAATCCTTATACTCATCATACATTTAAAGATCATGTAACCCAAATCAGTATGTTCTGAATAGCCCCCTAAGAAATAGTTTTATGAAATATATAAATGACTGATTTGTTTTCAATATTTTTCATCTCCTATGGTGTAACTCCTAAAGATTCTGATTTTGCCTGTTCCCTAGGAATTGCCTCCCACTCATCATCTAGCAATCTCATGGCTCTTTCCAGCCCCTTCACTGGCTGCATGGGCTGTCTACCTGCTTTGTATGCCTTTCTTTCTGTTCTTGCTCAAAGACTGCAGTTCATTGCTTTTTCTGCTAACTGTTTAATGCTGCCTTTGTCCCAACCAATTACTAAGGAAGCAAGTATGCTGGGGAGGTACAAGAGAGAAGACACAGAGATTGTTTTTTCCCCCTCCCTAAGACTTTCTCTAACTGCTAGAGTAAACTTTACTAGGAATAGCCTGGTTGGAAATCCTAGCTCTCCTTCATTCTTTATCAACAAGTATGTGTTTGCCTTTCTGGTTTCTGGCTTAAATAATAAAAAGCATTTTTAAGAGGTCCCTGAGAGATAGGCATCAAGGAAATGTCTCTTCGAAATGACCACTTCTCACACTACTTCAAATCCAGGTTTGGTATGAGACTTAGCTAGTAGCTTGTTAATAATACGTTGGGAACCCTAAGATGTGTGTGTGTGTGTGTGTGTGTGTGTGTACGTGCGCGCGCGCGCACACACACACACACACACACACACACACACACACACACACACACCCCAGAAGATATCAAAAGTAATAAGAGAGAGAGAACATATTTGGGAGCCAAATCTGAATGACCAAGGGCCAGAAATATAGAGATGGGTTCACCCCAGACTTCATGTTCACAAAGCATATTAGAGCCAGTCATATAATGCCTCTGATGTTAGCTGACTGCATTCTTGGCCCTTTGGTGGAAATGATATTTTGTTGAGTTAATACATTTCCGTGTTAGTTTGAATGTTACTGTTCCCATAAGCTCATAGGGAGTGGCACTATTAATAAGTGTGATACAGAGGTGGCTAAAAAGAGCTTTTGGGAGATAAGGGTGGCTAAAGATAGGAGAAGATATGTAAGTAGGCTCCCAAACTTATAGAACTCTAAATTCTCCAAAATTTTTTAGTTATTAATCTGTCCATCAGCCTTAGAACACACAGCTTCTTTCTAGGATTTTTCTTTGGCACTAGAATTAAAATTTGTAGAGTGGTGCCCTGAGTATCTGATTTTCTTCCAGGAAAATCAGGCAAACTTTATCGTCCATAAACAGACATTTGGGACATCCCTGATTTAGGCCTCCTAGATCCCTATCCATAATGTGGCCATAGGAGACAAAGCCATGGGCTTCTAAGCAATGCTTTCTTGATCTGACATTCCCCTAAATCAACAAAGATAATTGACAGAGCATTCATTGATATTTGGAAACTATCATATTCAAACACAAAATGAGAAAGAAAAGAACATTGGATTCCTGTCTAACATATTTGTTTCTATCTTAGTTTAGCAATTTAGGGAAAAAAAATAATAGAAGAAAACAACCTTCACTAAAGTAACAGAAAGATTACAGCAGCCACATAGTAAATGAAATCAATTTGCTATTATTCTTCATTGACTTTAGATTATCCCATCCCCTGAATCACAGCATTTTGTCTTTTTTTCTGATTTCTCTTTAAGTGTTCAGTGAGCCTCACTTTCTGTCAATCTGCAGCATACACCAGTGAAACTTGCTTTCAGGTGACACTCAGAGTATTGAAAAAGAAAGCAAACTATCTTCATTTGGGGCTGGACTTTTTCCTCTTCTACATAAGACTCATTTTCATGTCCAGAGATAATAATAATTAGCCTTATTCTATCAGTTTCTTATATACAAAAATGTAAAATGGATCAAAGGTATCAAAAGATTAATAATAGATAACCTAAAACTGAGATCTCTAAACAGAGCATAGAAATCCAGCAAAGCACCACATTATTCCTCACTGCTGAGAAATGTAATAGTCGAATACATATGAACCATTTAACTGCCATAAATCCTAGTATCTGTTTCTTCTGAACTTCATTTACCACCTTTATCATGTCTTCTTTCTTGTTTCCCAACTTAAATAAAATGTCACTTTAGGGACTGGAGAGATAACTCAGCAGCTAAGAGCCCTCAGTAGGAGTGGTAGTTCAAGCTCCAGCATGCACATGAGAATCTGGGTACTCTACACCTGCCCATAACCCTGCCCCCAAAAGAGAGAGAACAGAAAGATTCTGGGGGCTGACTGGCTTCAAGCCTAGCAGAGAAAACAGGAATACTCCAGAACCAAGGATCAGTGAGAGACTGAGCCCCAAAGTTGTAGACAAATAATGATAGAGGAGGATTCTGACGCTATCTTTAGGCCTTCAAGGTACAACAAACAGCTGTACAAACACACACACATACACACACACAATTATTATATGTCCATACTGATGCACCAGATTCAAATGTAATACATAAATTATTTTTCTTTTTTGAAATCTTATTTTGGATTAACTTAATTTTATTATAAATTCAATAATTTAGAAGATTTCATTTGGAAATTATTTTTAAAATATAGAAAAATATAAAGAATAATATGAAAATCATCAGTGTACAAGTTAATTTTCTTCTCAACTTGATCCATTACTGTCATATGGAAACAAGAAATCTCAACTGAAAAAAAAATGCCTCTATCGTATTGTGAATAAGGCATTTTCGGGATAAATGATGGATGTAGGAAAGTTCAGCCATACAGTGGAGGGAGTGGTGCCACCTCTGGGGGATATGGTCCTGAGTTGTATAAAAAAGATGGATGAGTGTGATGGTTTGAATAAAAATGGTTCCTGTCTTACTGTTTCTACTACTGTGAAGAGACATGACAACTTTTATTTTTTATTTTTTTATTTATAAAATAGACTTTTTATCTGTACATCCCCTTGCTCCCCCTGCCTTCCCACTTCCAATCCGCCCAGTTCAGCTTCAGCCTCCCTCCTCCCCATCCCTCCATCTCCTCCCCAAAAAGGGAAAGAAGTCCCAAGGTGGATTAGCTCAGCATCCAACCCAGGTAAGTCTGATTTCCTCATCCTAATGTATAGACAGGGTTGGGTGTTCCTCTGGAGGAAATGGGCTCCAAAGTGTCAGTCCACACACAGAAACACAGTCTGATCCCTCTCCTCGAGGCTCCACATATTGCCCAGGTCAGTGGACAGTTGCCTATCTTTGGAGGGCCTAGGAAAAAATTGAATTGAGGAGGTTCAATTACAGTTCAGAGATTCAGTCCAGGCAGGAAGCATAGTGATGTGCAGCTAGACATGGTACTGGACAAGAAGCTGAGAGTCCATTTGCAGGCAACAGGAAATGGTCTGAAAGGCACACTGAGGGAAGTTTCAGCAAAACAGACCTCAAAGTTTGCCCCCCGAGTTAACACACTTCCTCTAACAAGGCTAAATCTACTTCAACACCACCACACCTCCTAACAGTGCTATTCTCTATGAACTTATGAGGACCCAAATATATTCAAACTATCACATTCTATTCCCTGTCTTTTGTAAAGTCTTGACAATGTCATAATGCATTTATTCCAATCCCATATTCTATCACAGCCTCAATAATGTTTAAAAGTACAAAGTTCAAAGTTTCTCCTGATATTCATGAATCCTCTTAATTGTAATCCCTCATAAAATAAAATAAAAGAAAACAGATTACATTCTTACAACATATACATTACCATTGTAGGAAAGAAAGCATAATGAAGAAATGCTGGGCCAAAGCAAGACTCAAACCCAGCTGGACAGAATTCAAACTCTTCATCTCCAGGTCTGATATCAAAACATTATTAAGATCTCCAATTTCATTCAGTTTTAGTGACTGCAACACACTTTTTTTCTCATAGGCTGGTTACACTCCCTGTTAGCAGCACTCCTTGTCTGTTATCCCATGGCTCTAGCACCTCTAACATCTTGGGTTCTCCAAGGCAATACAGGCTTCAACTTCAGTTTTGCAAAATGGCTTCTCTACATCTCCATCCAGGCACACCAGACACATTCCTGCCCTCAGCAACTTTTCTTAGGCATACAGGCAAATTCCACAACCCATTTCCTCTGTCTTTAACTCAAAAGCCATAATCATGTGGCTGAAGCAGCCAGATTCTGCTGTTTATTGGAGCTAGAACATGACTTCCTTGTTCAATAACAGCTTCACTAGCTTTCTGTACTTCACTGCCTAAGCTTAGTTATCCTGAAACTTCCTCTATAAAAAAGGCTGGCCTTGGGGCTGGAGAGATGGCTCAGCGGTTAAGAGCACCCTCTGCTCTCCCAGAGGACCCTGGTTCCATTCCCAGCACCCATATGGCAGCTCACAACTGTCTGTAGTTTCAGTTCCAGGCAAACACCAAGGCAAATAATTAAATAAATAAATAAAAAGTGTTTTTTTTTTTGTTTTTTTTTTTGTTTTTTAAAAAAAAGGCTGGCCTCATCCCCAGAAATCCAGAAGCCTCTGCCTTCCCAGTGCTTCAATTAAAGGTGTGGCCTAATACACCTGGCTCTAAGCTTTTCATTAGTTCTTTTTCAAGAGTTGAAAATTTAGCTGGGTGGGAACTTGTCCTGAGGTCACCACTTCTTTTATTCCATTCTTAAATCTGTTTACCTCCTCGAACACAGGATTTAGAACTACCTCATTTTATGGTAATTCTTTTTATCATTAAATTTTACATTTTGCAATTCACCCTGCTCAGTTTGCTTCTTTTCCTTATAATAAGCACACAACAAAGTCTATACTAGGATACATTGAAATTTACTTGCCCAAGGGAATTAATGCAAAACTTTTCACTTTAGCTTCAGGCACACTTTTTTGGACAAGGGAAAATAAGAGCCTATTTGTTCACCAAAACATTACGAGAAAAATCTCCAGGCAACATACTAAAATTCTTCTTTAACCTCATGATCAACCTCCCACAGTTCATCAAATCTCATTCAACACCACTGTCTTCCATGCTCCTACTAATATGACCCATTAAGCAGCACTTAAAATTTCCAAATGCTTTATTAAACCACAGTCCTAAGGTCCATATTCCTTCAAACAAAACCATGGTAAGGCCCATCACAGCAATACCCCAGGCTCTGTTACCAACTTCCGTCTTTGTTTGGGTTTCTATTGCTGTGAAGAGACACCATGTCCATGGCAACTTTTGTAAAGGAAAATATTTAATTGGAGTGGCTCACTTACAGCTCAGAAATTCAATCCATTATCATGACAGCAGAGAACATGGTGATGTGCTGGCAGACATAGCACTGAGGAAGCTGCTGAGAACTTTATATCTTGCAGGCAACAGAAAATGGTCTGAAAGTCACACTGAGGAAAGCTTGAACTAGAAAGACCTAAAAGCTTCCCCCACAGTGATACACTTTCTTAAAGGCTATACCTACTTCAACAAGGCCTCATCTCCCAATAGTGCCATTCTGTATGAGTTCATGGGATACAATTACTTCAAATTACCACAGTCTCCATAGGTCCATAGGGCAATGCACTAGTAGGAGGCGAGGCCTTGTTGGAGGAAGTGTGTCAAGGGGAGTGGGCTTTGACTTTCTAGATGTTCAAGCCAGGCCCAGTGCCTTACTCCTTTCCTGCTGTCCCACAATCTGGATGTAGAAATCTTAAGAACCTCTCCAACACCATTTCTACCTCTTTGTTGCCATGCTTCTCACCATACTGTAAATAAATGAAACCCCTGAACTGTAACCCAGATCCAATTAAATGTTTCCTCATAAAAGTTGCTAATGTCATGGTATCTTTTCATAACAAAAAACAAACAAACAAGCAAACAAAAACCACTAGCTCAGACAGTGTGAGCAAGCTATGGAGGTAAAGAAGTAACTGGTGTTACTGCATCTGCATTAGTTCCTGCCTTCAGGTCCTTATCTTCCCACTCTGATGATCCTTTGTGATGGACTGTGAAGTAGAAGTGTAAGCCAAATAAATTCTTCTTTTCTACAAGTTGCTATTGGTTTTGATTTTCATTATGACAATAGAGAGCAATCTAAAACAATAAATAATCCTACTATAACTAAGGGAAGAGAGTTACTGAATTATTTGTTAAAATACATGGTAAGGAGCTGGACTTGGAGCTCAGTGATAGAAAGATTGCTTGCAGAACATATAGAAAGCTATAGGCTCCATCCATAGTCATTGAAAAAGAAAACAAAATGTGCACACACATACAAACAGACAGACAGAAAGGGTGTAGGGGGAAATTCATGGGAAGTTATTGGTGTGCACAGAATGCCTGTACCAGGCCTCAATAGACCAAACTGAAATGGAGTCAGATCCTGCTGAACTTCCACATCACCAAACATGACTTCCTGATAAATCAGAGATAATATTTACCAAATGCCAAAGTAGCCATATTTACTAATATGGAAAGGTTCCCTCTTAAATCCTTAGCTAGAAAAGTAGTGAAAATAGCATGTTTGCACATGTTGTTTCCTTGTTCTTGTTCAAACTATTGTATCAAAACAAGCTGTTCTGCTGTGCTTAGAATGGTATCTGTGTAGTTTCAGAAGTGATACTGCTCAATTCATAACCTCCCAATAAAAGTCAAATATCTATCTATCTATCTATAGCGGCTGAGCAATGGAATTCCATTATGCCTCTTCATCAAACTACTGTAGAAAGCCTCCAGAAAAGCCATCAAAGTAATTCAGAGAAATAAGAGCACTGAAGCAACTTCCTGCCATTGGATCTAGCTTGTGAACAATAGATAAAGGTAGGATTAGCTTCCTAGTCTTACACTTTGTCTAATCTGGTAGCTAATGTCATGTTCTTTAACTTCCGACTGAGAACTTTAAAGATGGTAACAGTGAATGGCCTTCCTTTACCTATATCTTCATGACATTTAATAAATAAATGAACAGTTATAAAACCAGAGACATTATCATCCACAAAGTCAGTATAAAATGGAAGACCATTAAAACATGAGCATACATGAAACATGCAGGGCTCTCTTTAGTTATTTAGTAACAAGTGATTGTCCAAAAACAAAAGCTGTGCACTTACCAATTTCCATAGTATAAATATTGTTACTGTAGTTAATTTTAAACTACTCTTGGGATTAATTTTAAACTACTCTTAATACTCTTGTATTAAGACAAAGTGTAATAAGACAAGACATTGCAGAGGCACTTCTATTCCATATTCTTCCTAAGGCCATTTTAGGTTTGACTAGAATTGTATGTCCTTGATGAGAAGCCCCACAGAAAATTACTAAACTCTATTCTAGGAATCTGAGACCAAGATTCTCTAACTAGGTTGTCTTAGTTTTGCTAAACATTCTGCCTGTACAGAGCACCCCCTACCCTAGCTAACTACCTATCTTAGCTTTTGTTAAATTGCCTGCTAGTACAGAACTCCTCCTCTAGCTGACAGTTTATTTTAGCTTCTGTTAAACTGCTTGCCTGTGTGAAGCCCTCCACTACCCCACCCCTCCCCCTGCATCTGCCAAGTGAGATGTCAAGACACTGCTTTGTTATTCAAAAACCTCTAAATTTAAGCACTTAGCACTTGGGTCCCAAATACCTGAGTGTAAGTCCTAGATCACTAAAATAAAGACTTCTCAATTGGCTATAAACTGTGTCTGAGTTTATAGCTCCCCATAACAAGAGTTAAGAAGAATTGGACTTGAAGGATTGTTAGATAATAGAAGGAACCAGTTCTCGTAGCAAGTTTCTAGCACAGACTTTTGGACCTATCCCTGAGATTCTGACCCACAGACCCACAGTCCCACAGTCCAACAGAATCACAGAATCACACAGACATTTATATTAATTACACTCTGCTTGCTGATTGACCTCGGGCCCAGGCATATTACTTGCTAACTCTTCACTCTTAAACTAACCCATTTTTCTTATCTTGTTCAGGCATGCATCTTGGTATCTTTTCTCAGCAGCATTTCAACTCCTTTCCTCTGCATTTCCTGGCATCTCTCTGGCTTCTTTTGTGGCATCTCTGTTCTTCCTGTTCCTAGAGTTTTCTTAGTCTGATAACCCTGTCCACACCTCTTTTCTGCTTTCAGCCAATCACATTTTTATTAAACCAGTAGGCAGGACAAGTATTTACAATGGAACAGAATACAATCCCACTACAAGCAATCTTAGCACCACATTACTTCTTGTTAACACTTTAAAGATGCAAACAAGTACATAAAACTTAGCCAGAGATAACTTCAGAAAGAGCCATACTAATAGTAACTTTCTTGGAATAATCTTTCCAAGTAAGAAAACATAACTTCTTTCCTCATGTTATTTATTTCTTTATAGCTATCTATACCAGAAATTGAATTAAAAGCTTTGCACATGGTAGATAAATACCCATACCAGAAATTGAATTAAAAACCTTGCACATGGTACATAAATATCCTATCATGGTGGTCATTTCTTTGTCAACTTGACACAAGCTAGGGTCATCTAAGAAGAGGAAACCTCATTTAAGAAAATGCCAGTTGCGATCCCAGTGCCGAGAAAGGGAAGTGCTCCCATCCCTAACAGAGAAGCTATCTCCAACTGACATCTACTTACAAACAAAAAATTAGTTTTCTCCAATGGAGAGTTACTGAGTATATTAACCATACTCAATTGTAGGCTATAAGCCCAGCAGTAGATATCAACCCAAAGCAAACTCAATGGTGTTTTTAAAGACTTTGTTTCATCTTTGCATGCCTGTTTATTTTTTAAAGAGAAAGACAGGGTGGAGTTGAGTTGGGTAGATTGAGAGTAGGGAAAGATCTGGGAGGTGTTGGGAGAAAGGAGACCTATAGTGGGATTCAGGCAATGTTGAGGGAGACCCAGAGGCATATATCTTAGGGGTCTCAGGACCATGAATGGGGCATGGCCAGCTCCCATTGAGAACCCAGTTGCATGCTGACCTTCCTCCCTGTTCGTTCCTGCATTCTTGGGAAGAGGTTTGGCACCATCACAGCTTGAGATAGATCTGCTCTCCAAAAATTACCTTAAGGTTCAATTTGTATCAGTACATGTTTATATAACCTCTTAACAAATATTAATCTTTTATGTAATCAATTACAAATAAATGATTCTATAATATCTGGCATTCTAGAGTATTGTAGAAAAAAAGAAAATTAGTAAGAATATATAAAATAAAGTCAGGCATGTAGTCATCCCTTAGTCATAGCACCCAGGAGGCAGAGGCAAGTAGATCTCTGAGTAGAAGGCCAGCTTGGTCTACACAGTGAGTTTCAGGACAGCCATAGTTACATAGAAAAGAAAACTTATCTAAAAAGACAATATATATCTAAACATATATACATATATATGTTGAAATTTTAGTGTAAAATTATTATATTTGTTTTAAAGGTGTAAGAAAAAGAAAATCCTCTATCATATTGGACTATAAGCAAATCTATGGACCATTTTCTTTATTATTGATTAATTTTGAAGGTCCAGCCTAATGTGAGTTGTACCACTCCTAGAAAGGTGGTCCTGGATGCTGTAAGTAAGCTGAGCAAGCCCTAGGGAGAAAATCAGTTAGCAATGTTGTTCCATGGCCTCAACTTCAGTTCCTGATTTGAGTGCCTATTCTGATTTCCCTTCATGATAAACAACTCTAAGCTAAAATAAATCTTTTCCTCCCCAAACTGTTTTTGGTCCTATTGTCTATCACAGAAACAGAAAACAAACTAGGATATCTATCATCAATTTATATAGCCCCAGCCTTTCCCTGTGACATTTGACTTGGGATAAAGTCATCTTCTACAGGTATTCTCACCTCTTATAGGCATTCTGTCTTAACTATGTAATGCAAGAAGCAGGGCAGGGCTGATCTACATCACTCATAAAACATAACACATTTCTATTTCATTACATACATAGATTATATGGTGTTAAAAGTTAGAATATAAAATATACCCCAAAGGTTTGTGTTTTGAAAACCTGTTTCACAGCTTGTGGTACAATTTTGAAGGCTGTAGAACCTGTAAAAAATAGGGCAGAGCTGGGCTGTTGGAAGTAGTTGAATAAGGGTAGTTCTTCTTGAATTATATATGCTTCTAGTGGTAATAGAATAATTTCTTTGTTTATTAGTCCACCAAGATATGAGAAACCTTCACAATATATTTTTAGCCCTGTGGGACTCTTTTACCACACCCTTTCTCTTCTGGAAAAAAAAAATCAAAACAAAACGAGAACTCTGAAACCATGACCCAAAAAGAACCTTTCTTTCTTTATGTTGTTTCTAACAGGTATTTTTATCAGTAAAAGTACAGAAGTAACTGAAATAGATGAGGTTGTACACATCAAGGTTATCCTTGTGCTCTAAGGCTCTCTGGAACTAAGAGGATTGTATATTCAATTTGACATTAAAAAAAGCATCAGGACTGAATTTCTGTTGTATTGTTGACAAATAGAAAAGCATATGGTCGTGGATTATCACATAGATCCAAATAGAAGTGCAAATAAATTGTTTTATTTTTATAAGTTGTAAAAGTATAACTTATGTACCAAGCATTCACTAATTTTAAGCATATAATTTAAAGACTATTATAAAAGTAGACATATAAACATTCCTTACCTCAAGTACATATATTTAAGCATATAATTTAAAGACAATTATAAAAGTAGACACATAAACATTCCTTACCTCAAGTACATATATTTAATAAGCTCAAATGCCTATATTCTCATAATGCTATTCCCTATTCCTGATACAACTTCCCATCACCACTGCTGCTTTCCTAGCCTTTAGTAAGAATATTCTGCCTTGAGAGATCAGTGGAATTATATGCATTTCTTATGGATGGAATCCGATGAAGTCTTTTGCTTCTGCCTTGTTTCATTTATCATATTTTAAAGATTTATTCATACAATAGCATATACCATCATTTCTTTTTGTTGCTGAATAATATTCCATTTTATTTATATACATTTATATATATTTATCTATTCAAAATTTCACAAACATTTTTCTTGCCTTCTGGTTACTATGAATAATGTCACTATGGCAACTGGTGCACAAAGTTTTTGATGCCCAAAGTGTTTGTCACAATGTCTTTGGTTGTTTCCCTGCCAGAGACCAGGGATGCCACAGGGGCAGTTTGGTTGCTCATTATTTTTCATCCCCTAAATGAGCATCCTTCCCTGAGGACTACCATGGAACAAAAGGTACCTAGAGATAATACTTTTTGAATGGACAAAACACACTGATTAGTCATGACTCCCTATCTATGACTCCAGCCAGTAAAGCTTTAATTAACTCCAGGGTGGGGACTCACAATGGTATCTCATTTCTTGGAACTGACTCCTCCATTACAGTCACTCTTATATCTTATAAGCAAGCTCCCATCCATGACTCTATAAAACTACTGCTTAAATTTATCTTCTCATTATATATGAATTCTATCTTTTAATTTTATTTGCTTTATTGGTTTATGTCTATGAGTGTTTTGTGTTATAAATTTTTTACACTATGTGAAGATGTGTCACTGTGATTGGTTTAATAAAAAGCTAAATGGTCAATATTGAGACAGGAGGTGTAGGTGGGACTTTTGGACACAGAGAGCTCTGGGAAGAAGAAAAGATGAGTCTTCAGCCACATAGAGAACAAGCAAGATGGTCAGTACAGAGTAAAGGTAACTGAGTCACTTAAAGAATGTAGATTTAAAATTATGTATTATGTTATAAGAACTAGTTGGAACAAGCTTAAGCTAAGGCTAAGCTTTCATAATTTATAATAAGTCTCAGTGTCATAATTTGGAGAGTGGCTATCCAAAAAAAGCCTTCTTCAGTTTTTCTTACATGTGTGTCAGTGCATGATCTGTATTTCTGGTGCCTTCAGAGGACAGAAGAGGGCATCAGGTTCTGGAGTTATAGATGGTTGTAAGCTGCCACGTGCAGGTGGGAATTAAACACTTGTCCTTTTTAAATGCTGAGGCAACTCTCAAACCCCAAATTTCATTCATTAAATCCACAAAACAAGCATCTAGAAGCCACAGACTATGTGACTATGAGCATCTGTCACCTGATTTCTGAGTTAAAGTTTATATGTGGCTAGGAAAGGTCTATCACTCTCAGGGACATTCTATATTTTTGTGTCAAGATCAGGTATCTAGTCCCCTTCCATCTGTCTGTTTCTCTACAAACTTTCTTCATCCAAGCAATAAAACTACCCTGACAGATATTCTCAGGGGTACTGTGGCTGTACCAAAGGGCTACTAGATTTTTGAAACAACAGATCCCAGAAACTGGAATTTCTTCAGGAACTTCATTCTGGGAAAAGCACAAGGATGAGAAGCCTGGGAGCAGCTATAAGAAGAATTTGATTTCTGAAGAAAGATTTAGATTTTTTTTTTTGAGAGAGTATATGTGAGACAATGGTGCACATGTGGATGGATTGGGAGCCAATAATATATTTTGGTCAGATTGCTTAATTATCTATATCTCATCATTCCTCCCAATGTGGCCATGTTTAATACATCTTCTTTGTCTCGTTTTTCCTATTAATTTGGCTCCATTAATTAGCTTATTACAAATGGGTGCCTAATGGGTGCCTAGCAAATACCTTGTGGTTGGACTGAGGACCCACTTCATGAAATAGAACTTCTTCTAGATATTGGCAATAAGGCCAAAAACCTGAGGCTAGATAGGTCATTGTTCCTAGAGGAAACTCTATTATTATTATTTTTAGTAGTAGTAGTAGTAGTAGTAGTAGTAGTAGTATTCAGCTAGATGATTATAAAAAAAGATGACCCAAAGGGACATATTATTTTTTGTCAAAACATTCATACAGTAAATATTAATTAACAGTCAATGTGCAGAGAAGAGACTTTTGTATACTCTACCCTAAATGGGATTTCTGTCTCACATTTTTCTTTTTCTTTATTGATTTTTGAAAATCAATATCAAACTTTATGTAAAAAAAAAAAAAAACACACAAGATACCTAAAAAAACCCATACAGTAATAAAACTTCTCTTTTCTCTAAAATACATGAAATATAAAGAATAAAATCTAAAGCTCCTCAAACCAGGTAAGGCTCAGCTACAGATGAAAAAAGCACAATAGGTCATAGCTAATGCCCACAGACACACTATGGTCACCAGTAATTCCTGTAAGCAAAAACAGAAGGGATGTGTGTGCATGTGTGTGTGTTTTAAATCACTTTATTCACCCATCATTTTTAAGGTATTTTTGTTTATTATTTGGTGATTTTACATCTGCACTCCATCAAACTCAGTTATCAGTTTCATAACCACTCTTATGACCTCCCCATTTCATCTTTCAATGAAATAAGAATGCTTTTGCTTAAAGCCCCTGATGAGTAAGTACATTCCCTACTTATCCTTCTGAGTTTGTGATATCTTACTCAGGAGGATATTTCCAAATCCATCCATTTGCTTGTGAATTTTCTTATATCATTTTTTCTTACTGCTGAGTAGTACTCTATTGTGTAGATGTATCACAGTTTCTAATCCATTCCTCAGTTGAGGGGCATCTAGGTTGTTTCCAGGTTCCTGCTATTACAAATAATGCTGCCATGAACATAGTTGAGCTAATGCTTTTAGAGTGTAAATGTGCGTCTTTAGGGTATATGGCCAAAAGTGGTATTGCTATATCCTTGGGGAGATGGATTCCCAGTTTTCTGAGAAATCTCTATACTGCATTCCAGCGTGGCTGAACAAACTTACACTCCCACCAACAAAACAGGACTGTTCCCCTTGCTCCACAACCACTCCAGCATAGGCTGTCATGTATATCATTTATCTTAACCAATCTGACAGGTGTAAGTTCATACCTCAAAGTTGTTTGATTTGAATTTCTCTGATACTGAAAGATATTGAGCATTTTTTCAAGTGCCTTTCAGCCATTTGTAATTCTTCTGCTGAGATTTCCCTTTTTAGCTCTGAACCTCATTTTTTATTTGGGTTATTCAGGGGTTTGGGCTCTAGTTTCTTGGGTTCCCTATAGATTTTTGAGATCAGTCCTCAGTCACTTGTAGAGTTGGTGAACATCTTTTCCCATTCATAAAGAAGTGTTGGATTTTGTCAAAGAATTTTTCAGTGTCTAAGGATATGATCATGTGTTTTTTTTCCTTAGGTTTGTTTAGATGATGGATGACATTTACAGTTTTTCGTAAGTTGAACCATCCCTGCATTTCCGGGATGAAGCCTACTTGATCATGGTGGATGATATTTTTAATATGTTGTTGTATATGGTTTGCCAGGATTTTGCTGAAAATTTTAGCATCAATATTCATGAGGGAAATTGGTCTGTAATTCTCCTTCTTGGTTGCATGTTTTTTTTTTTTCAAAGAAGTCACACATACTATCCTTGTATATCCTTATTCAAGGTCCCTTCCCTCTACTGCCACATCAAGTCATTCTTTCTTCTCCACAAACCCAATCCCCTCCCTGGGCAGGCAGCAGACAGTCTCATGGTCCCACTGACCCAATATTGCTTAATTCAGTCTCCACTCCTGCCAGATCCAGCTCCAGCTTTCTCACCCCCACCTCAAGAATGAGTCAGGTGTTCCTCTAAGGGGAGTGGGATCCAAGGAATCAGTCCAAGGTGTTTCTGATCCCAAGCTGTTCAGTGGTTGTGGTTTGCAGCTTGGGCATGCTTTGCTTTTTTCTTGTTTGTTTGTTTGTTTGTTTAGAGACCACTAATGAGTGAGTACATCCCCTGCATATCTTTCTGAGTTTGTGATACCTCACTCAGGAGGATATCCTCCAAATCCTTCCATTTGCCTTCAAATTTTAGGATATCATTTTTTCTTACTGCTGAGTAGTACTCCATTGTGTAGACGTACCACAGTTTGTTAATTCATTCTTCAGTTGGGGGACATCTAGGTTGTTTCCAGGTTCTTGCTAATACAAATAATGCTGCTATGAACATAGTTGAGCTAATACTTTTGGAGAATGACTGTGCATCTTTAGGGTATACACCCAGGAGTAGTATTGCTGGGTCCTTGGGGAGATTGATTCTCAGTTTTCTGAGAAAGCGCCATACTTCATTCCAAAGTGACTGAACAAGCTTACACTCCCACCAACAATGGAGGAGTGTTCCCCTTGCTCTGCATCCTCTCCAGCATAGGCTGTCCTCTGTGTCATTTATCTTAGCCAATCTAGGAGGTGTCAGGTGGTATCTCAGAGTTGTTTAGATTTGCAGTTCTCTGATGACTAAAGATGATGAGCACTTTTTCAGGTGCCTTTCAGTCATTGTTAATTCTTCTGCTGAGAATTCACTTTTTAGATTTGAACCCCATTTTTTGATTGGGTTATTCAAGGTTTTGGGCCCAGATTCTTGAGTTCTTTATATATCTTAGAGATCATTCCTCTATCACTTGTAGGGTTGGTGAAAATCTTTTCCCATTCTGTAGGCTGTCATTTTGACCTATTCACAGTGTCCTTGGCTTTACAGAAGCTTCTTAGCTTCAGGAGATCCCACTTATTGATTGTTGGTCTTACTGTCTGTGCCACTGGTGTTATATTTAGGAAGTGGTCGCCTGTGCCAATTCGTAGAAGTGTATTTCCCACTTTCTTTTCTATCAAGTTCAAAGTGGCTGGGTTTAAGTTGAGGTCTTTGATCCACTTGGATTTGAGTTTTGTGCAGGGTGATAGGCTCAGATCTATTTGCATTTTTCTACACACTTCCATCCAGCTATGCCAACTGCATTTGTTAAATATACTGTCTTTTTTCCATTGAATGTTTTGGGCCTCTTAGTCAAAGATCAGGTGTTCATAAGTTTTTGGGTTAATGTCTGAATCCTCAATTCTATTCCATTGGTCCACAAGTCTGTTTTTATGCCAATACTAGGCTGTTTTTTTTTGGTTTTTTTTTTGTTTTTTGTTTTTTTTTTTGTTTTGTTTTTTTTACTGTAGCTCTATAGTATAGCTTGAAGTCAGGGATGGTGATACCTCCTGAGGTTCTTTTGTTGAGTAAAATTGTTTTGGTAATCCTGGCTTTAATGTTATTCCAAATGAAATTGAGGATTGTTCTTTCAAGCTAGAAGGGCTTAGTCAAAAGTTACACAGATGCTAAAAGAGCATGGCTGCCATACTAGAATACTATAACCTGCAAAATTATCAATCACCATAGATGTAGTAAACAAGGTATTTCATGACAAAGTCAGACTGAAAGAATATCTATCTTCCAATGCAACACTACAGAGAGTATTAGAAGGAATACTCCAACCTAAGGACCCCAGATACACCCACAAAATCACAAACAATCAATAATTCCACAGAAGAATGCTCCAAAGAAAGGAAATACAAACAAGTTACCACCAAAAATGGCAGGAAATATGAATCAATGGTCACTAATTTCCCTTAATATCAATGGACTCAACTCTCCTATAAAACGTCACACACTAACAAGATGGATACAACAACAGAAGCCATCCTTCTGTTGCCTACAAGAAACATATCGCAACCACAAGGACAGACACTGGCTTAGAATAAAGGGTTGGGAAAAGATTTTCCAGTCAAATGGTCCTAAGAAACAAGTGGGGGTTGCAATCTTAATATCTAACAATGTAGACTTTAAGATAAAAGCAATAAAAAGAGACCAAGATGGTCACTACTTATTCATCACAGGAAAAATTGGTCAAGAGGAGATTTCAATCTTGAATATTTATGCCCCTAATATAAGGGCACCTGGTTATGTAAAAGAAACACTGCTAAAACTCGAATCTCAATCAATTCTTACACCCTAATTGTGGAAGACTTCAATACCCACTTTCAACCCTGGATAGATCAACCAGACAGAGACTCAACAGAGACATAAGGAGTCTAAAAGAGGTTATGATGTAAATGGATTTAATAGATATCTACAGAAGCTTACACCTAAACGAAAAGGAATATAGATATTTCTCAGCTCCTCATGGAACTTTCTCCAAAATTGACCACATAATTGGTCATAAAGCAAATATCAACAGATACAAAAAAAATGGAAATAATCCCTTGTAACATATCGGACCACCAGGGCCTAAAGTTAGAGTTCAACAACATAAAAACCCAAAGAAAGCCTATTAACTCATGGACACTAAACATCACTCAGCTGAACCATCTCTCGATCAAGGAAGAAATTAAGAAAGAAATCAAAGTCTTCCTAGAATTTAATGAAAATGAATCTACAACGTATCCAAACCTGTGGGACACAATGAAAGCAGTCTTAAGAGGAAAATTCATAGCACTAGATTCCTATACATGAAAAACCTAGAGAAATCCCACACTAGAGACCTAACAGCTAAGCTGAAAGCCTTAGAACAATTAGAAGCGAACTTACCTTGAAGGACTAGACAGCAGGAAATAATCAAACTCAAAGCTGAAATCAATACAATTGAAACAAAAAGAACAATACAAAGAATCAATGAATCTAAGAGTTGGTTCTTTGAGAAAGTTAACAAGATAGATAAACCCTAAGCCAAACTAATCAAAAAACAGAGAGAGAGTGTTCAAATCAACAAAATCAGAAACAAAAAGGGGGACATAACAACAGAGTACCAGGAAATGCAGAGAATTATCTGATCATATTTTGAAAAATCTGTATTCCACAAAAATGGAAAACCTAGAAGAAATGGACAGCTTTCTGGACAGGTACTATCTACCAAAATCCAAAAAAAATTAAATGAAGATCAGATTAATTACCGAAACATGCCTATAACCCTTAAGGAAATTGAAGATGTCATTAAAAACCTCCCGAAAAATAAAAGCCCTGGTCCAGATGGTTTTAGTGCCGAATTATACCAGACATTCAAGGAAGAATTACTACCTTTACTCCTCAAACTATTTCACACAGTAGAAACTAAAGGAATATTGGCAAATTCCTTTTATGAGGCCACAGTCACCCTAATACCCAAGCCACTCAAAGACACAACAAAGAAGTAGAATTACAGACCAATTTCCCTCATCAATATTGATGTGAAAATTCTCAACAAAATTTTGGCAAACCGTATACAACAATGTATAAAAGATATCATCGACCACGACCAAGTAGGCTTCATCCCAGAAATGCAGGGCTGGTTTAACATACAAAAAACTGTAAATGTTATCCATCATATAAACAAACTAAAGGAACAAAACCACATGATCATATTCTTAGATGCAGAAAAAGCCTTTGACAAAATCTAACACTCCTTTATGATTAAAGCCCTGGAGAGATCAGGAATACAGGGAGAATACCTAAATATAATAAAGGCGATTTTTAAGAAGCTGACAGCCAGTATCAAACTTAATGGAGAAAAACTCAAAGCAATACCACTAAAATCAGCAACTAGACAAGGATGTCATCTCTCCCATTATCTATTAAATATAGTTGTCAAAGTTTTATCTAAAGCAATAAGGGAACGAAAAGAGATTAGGGGGATACAAATTGGAAAAGAAGAAGTGAAGTTATCTCCATTTTCAGATGATATGATTGTATAATTAAGTGACCCACAAAATTCTTCCAAGGAACTGCTACAGCAGATAAACACCTTCAGCAATGTAGCAGGATACAAGATTAATTCAAAGAAATCAGTAGCCCTTCTATACACTAAAGTTAGAAGAGCTGAAAAAGAAATAAT
>PVIH01005650.1:82637-98830 GCA_004025045.1 Sigmodon hispidus
TTCATAATAGCTGCAAATAGTATTAAATACCTTGGAGTAACTATAACCAAAGAAGTAACAGACCTATTTGACAAAAATTTTAAATCACTGAAGAAAGAAATTGAAGAGGATATCAGAAAATGGAAAGCTCTCCCATGTTCCTGGATTGGTAGGATCAACATAGTAAAAATGGCAATTCTACCAAAGGCAATCTACAGATGCAATTCACTGCCCATCAAAATCCCAACACAATATTTTTTGGATCTTGAAGGAACAATACTCAATTTCATTTGGAATGACAGGAAAGCCAGGATTGCCAAAACAATTTTGCTCAACAAATAATCTCAGGAGGTATCACCATCCCTGACTTCAAGTTATACTATAGAGCTACAGTAATAACAACAGCCTGGTACTGGCATAAAAACAGACTTGTGGGTCAATGGAATAGAATTGAGGACCCAGACATTAACCCAAAAACCTATGAACACCTGATCTTTGACAAAGAGGCCCAAAACATTCAATGGAAAAAAGATAGTATATTTAACAAATGGTGTTGGCATAGCTGGATGGAAGTGTGTAGAAAAATTCAAATAGATTCAAGCCTGTCACCCTGCACAAAACTCAAATCCAAGTGGATCAAAGACCTCAACATAAACCCAGCCACCTTAAACTTGATAGAAAAGAAAGTGGGAAATGCACTTCTATGAATTGGCACAGGTGACCACTTCCTAAATATAACACCAGTGGCACAGACAGTAAGACCAACAATCAATAAGTGGGATCTCCTGAAGCTAAGAAGTTTCTGTAAAGCCAAGGACACTGTCAATAGGACAAAACCACAGCCTACAGAATGGGAAAAGATTTTCACCAACCCTACAAGTGATAGAGGACTGATCTCTAAGGTATATAAAGAGCTCAAGAATTTAGAGCACAAAACCTTGAATAACCCAATCAAAAAATGGGGTTCAGATCTAAAAAGGTAATTCTCAGCAGAGGAATTAAGAATGGCTGAAAGGCACCTGAAAAAGTGCTCATCATCTTTACCCATCAGAGAAATGCAAATGAAAACAACTTTGAGACACCACCTAACACCTGTTAGATTGGCTAAGATAAAAGGCACAGATGACAGCCTATGTTAGAGAGGATGCGGATCAACGGGAACACTCCTCCATTGTTGGTGGGTGTGTAATCTTGTTCAGCCACTTTGGAATGCAATATGGTGGTTTCTCAGATAATTGAGAATCAATCTCCCCAAGGACTCAGCAATACCACTTCTGGGTGTATACCCTAAAGATGCACATTCACACTCTGAAGGTATTAGCTCAACTATGTTCATAGCAGCATTATTTGTAATAGCAAGAACCTGGAAACAACCTAGATGTCCCCCAACTGAAGAATGGATTAACAAACTGTGGTACATCTACACAATGGAATACTACTCAGCAGTAAGAAAAAAATGATATCTTAAAATTTGCAGGCAAATGAATTGATTTGGAGAATATCCTCCTGAGTGAGGTATCACAAACTCAGAGAGATAAGCAGGGAATGTACTCACTCATTAGTGCTCTCTTAACAAACAAACAAGAAAAAAGCAAAGCATTCCCAAGCTGCAAACCACAACCACTGAACACCTTGGGATTAGAAACACCCTGGACTGACCCTTCAAACCCCATTCCAACTATAGGAACACCTGACTCACTTTTGAGGGAGGGGGGACAAAACTGGATTTGCCAGGAGTGGAGACTGAACTAAGCATTATGGGATCAGTGGGACCATGGGCCTGTCGTTCCCTGCCCAGGGAGGGGATGGGGCGTTGTGGAGAAGAAAAAATGACCTGATGTGGCGTGAGGGGGAAGGTATCTTGAATAAGGAAATGCAGGGATGGAAAAATTCAGAGAGAAAGCTGAACACAAAGTAATTTTATGTATATCAAATTATTTACATAATCACCCTTGATAAGTCATGCTTATAATTTTTATTTTCTTTATAGTTATTGTTAACTTATCAGCATTTTACATTCAATTTACTGTTTTTCTTGATAAATACAAAATAAATAAAGAAAAAAAGAAAATTTTTAAAATAATTTCTTTTTCATGTCTAACAGTTTCCTAAATTATTCAGCGTGCTTTGTTCAAATCCATCCTTCCTTTCCTCTCCTCTTACTACTCCAATGCCTGCCACTACCATTTTGGTCTCCCAATTAAAATTTCAGTGTGCTTTTTGAAAGCCACTGAGTTCCCTTAGTTCTGCCATTATATCTATTGGTGTGTGGCCATCCACTGAATCGTGGGCAACCCACATGATTCATTTTTGAAATAAGGTCTCATGTAGGCAAGGCTAGCTAACTTGAACTTATAATGTAGTGAGAGATAACCTTGAACTTTTGATCTTCCTGCCTCTAGCTTCAAAGGGCTGAGATTATAGGCTTTTGTGTACCACATTTCCTATGGACTGAGCTCAAGGAACAAACCCAGGGCCTTAGGTCTAGCTTCAGCAAATGTTTTAAATGACAGAGTAGCAAAACTTGGCACAGTCGTGCGCACTTTTGATCTTTTGATCCCAACACTTGGGAGAGAGAGGTAGGCAGGTGTCTGAGAGTTTGAAGCCATCCAGACCTATGTAGTGAGACACAATCTTTAAAGAAAAAGAAGTTTAAGGAAGCAATGGAGGGAGGGTGCATGAGCCAAGGAGTATAGATAATGTGTACAAGATGGAAAAAGTAAAGAAGAAATAGATTCTCTTTCTGCTCTTTTGGAAAGAAATGTAACTATGCTTTCTTGATTTTAGCTCAGTGAAACTTATTTTATATGTCTGATTTACAGAACATTCTAAGATTGTTGTAATTTGTGGCAGCAGCAATAGAAAACTAATTATACCCACAAGCATATGAAATGAATGATGTTAACTTGTAGAAAGCTTGTCAAATGTGAATTATGTAATTTCACATCTTTAACAATAGCACTTTAAGATCTATTGGAAGGAAAGAAGCAGACATTTAAAATACTTCGTCTATTTCTCAAACATAAAATAATTTTAATATCCAAGTTATTAAAGGTGAAATTGTGCTTCCTAGAAATTTCTGAAGCCACCACACCCATTAAAATCTCACTAACATGACTGTCTAAACATGAGCTGAACATAGTTGATACCAATGGACATGCCAAAGTGGATGGAGAAAAGCCCATGAGGCCTCATCTTTATACAAAGAAGTATAGGCAACTGGGGAAAGCTAAGAGCAGGAGAGGTGATCCTCCCCAGAGAAGAGCACACAAATTTATTGCCCCATAGCAAACAGTCAATCCTGAAAACATACATACAAGTAACATCATACAGGCTGAAAAGGGTATATTTAGGAATATATATGCATATACATGTACACATATATATATATGAGAAAAGTAGCTATGAATTTTGAAAGAGACAAGAGAAAATGAAATTGGAGATTTTAGAGGTAGGAAGAAGGAAGAAATGTTGTAATTATAATCTCAAGAGAAACACAAAACATTTACCCACAATAACAGGCACACACACACACACACACGCACGTAAAATAAAAGGCAAAAAAATGCTTATGGAGATGATTACTTGGAGCAGCTATTTGTATTATTTATTTTACTATGAGGAAAGTTGACATCTATGGTAGATGTGGTGGTTTGAAAGATAATAGCCTGCAAAAGGAAGTGGCATTATTAGAATGTTTGAGGAAGTGTGTCACTGTGGGGGTAGGAGATGTATTTTTCTCAAGCTTCCCTTAGTGTAACTTCTTGTTTTCTGCAAGATGGAGTACTCTCAGCTCCAGCACTAAGTCTGCCTGCACACCCACCATGCTGTCTACCATGAAGATAGCCACTGAACCTCTGAAACTATAAGCAAGCCCCTTCCTTCAATTAAACTCTTTTCCTTATAAATGACCTGATGTGGTGGGAGGGGGAAGGGACCTTGAATAAGGATATACAAGGACAGAAAATATGATTTCTTTATTCATAATAATAAAAAAAGAAAAAATTGACATGATCATGGTATCTTCTTCACAGCAATAAAAACTCTAAGACAGTAGGTAAGTGACTTGCTCTGGCTAAATCAGCAGAACTTTAAAACTTAGATGTTAGCACCTTCTTGTATTGCCTTGAATGGCTAGTATAATTATGTGCATTACAAGAAAACTTTTAGTAAGAATCAAGAGCTGGTAACTATTGGTAAACCCTGGCATTTATCTCAGTAAGAAAATCTTAAGGAGTCCCCCATAAGTTTATGTATTTAAAAACTTGGTCCTCAGTTGGTGGTATCTGTTTGGGGAGGTTTAGGTGGTGGATCCTTGCTGAAGGAAGTATATAACTGCTGCCACCTTTGAGGGGGAAAAGGCCTAGGGATATTTGCAGTTTGCTCTATCTGATTTGTGCTTGTTAAAGATGTGAGCTCTCAACTTTGAGTTCCTGCTGCCAAGTCTACTACTTATTACTTTGTTTCTCTAAATAAATCCTAACCCTCTGGAACCTTAACCCCAAATAAAGTCTTTTTCTATAAGTTGTCTAGGTCATGGTATTATATCACAGCAACAAATAATTAACTAATAAGAGTTTCCAAAGCCACAATGCTGCTCATATTTTTTTATAGATCTTTTGAACCCATTGAGAAATGTGCATAAGGGTCATATAAGATTCAAAATGTATTTGTAATACTGATAAATATGGCTGCCTACAACTAATGTACAATCAGAAATGAGCTTATAACCAACTATTTAATCATCAGCAGGATGAAAAAGCACACATTTCTCCACACTGCACCAATCAAGTAAGGCATTCCATGTTATAAGAAGAGGTGGAGGGCATCAACTAAAAAAAAAATCAGAAAACTACATTGTTAGTACTCATCTATCTTAATTTGGAGAACTGTTATAAACCTCTCAGTGCATTTTCTGTTTCATCATCTGGGTTCTATCAAGCTTGGTAGGGTTTTTTTTTTTTTGGTCCCAAATTTGTTTTCAGCACAAACATGTTCTAACTATATGTTCAGGGGCATAAACTTTACTTATCAGTATAATATCATATTTCCTGTTTCTCTGCTCCCTAGAGAAATATAGATAATAAGATTGAAGGTGTTACCTGCTTCCTGAACACGGAAGCAATAATTCTTTTCAAAGCTCAGCAGTTTCAATCATCACTATATATTTATGGCTAATAATAATACTTATTATGTTTATTAAGATAAAGATAACCAAACTTATGCCCTAAGTCACAAACTGATTGGCATAAAAGTCTAGATATTTTTTTTAAAAAAATCTCATGCTTAACATGCCCATGTCTAAAACTATAATTCTCTCTGGGTTTCACTTCTATAAAACTGGAAGAGAAAGAAAGCCATTATTAATAAACAAATGTTATTATTGCAGGAAACATGAAGCGTTGTTCTCATGGATATATCTCTAGAGATTTGGTTGGGCAAACGTACTTTAAGATTCTGGACTCCATAAAATATTCTTCAAAATGAAGCTCATCAGTCCAATTATTAACTTCAAATCGAACAGAAACACGAATGTTCATTTCATTCCATTTTTCTTACAATTTGGAAACATTCTATTGCCTCTTAACAGCTCTTTATACAGTTCCTCCAGATTCTTTTACCTGTCTGTTTTCTTGTTCAGTTTGTGATGGTTAACTAGTTTTTTTCTTTTTTAATATTAATACAGTAAATGAGTTCTTTGGGAAAGGTTGGTCTGTGTTTAGGAACAGCTTTCAGTTTCTTAATTATGTGTTTCAACTTTCAATGCCAGCTCTTTTCTGTTTTCAATTGCAGGTTAACTTTATAGCAGAGGCTAATTATACGTATTTTTTCTTGATGAAATGAGCTTTACTGTGGTCATAAGGATCATATAAGCTCCCTACTATTTCTCTCTATTAACGTTTTAGACTGTTTTTGAATGCATCAGTGTACCAGAAATCAAGACAAAAGATTTTGTTTCTATTAAGAGTAGGGCTCTTATTAATTTTAGTTGTACATGTATATATTTTAATATATCATAATGAAACACACAGAAACAGTCTTTCCAGAAATATACCTCAGATGGCTTGGAGCTCCTCCACTGGAAGACACTCTAGTCTGCAAGTGCTAAATGTGTATGAATGCAAGGGAGCTTTTTCCATTACCAGGTTATTAGCATAAATCGTCAGATGTTATATTTGCTAAATATACTATATAACACAAATGATAGAAATTATGCACACTAATTACTTAGACAACACTCATGCTGAAGACAAGTCACTGTTGAGAATTATATGTTTTTCCAACTTTATGCTTTGGTAAATGAAGTAGATAAGATTTATTCATATTTATTTATTTATTGACTGAACTGTTTCTAGATGTATTTGTTGGATTTGATGTTTCTTATTTTGAACTCTACCATCACTGAATCTTTAAATCTTTGCATACTCAGTCCCGTTCTATTTACATCATGTTTTATTTTTAGAAAGAAAACAATTAAATATTTTTTATGAGAATGATGTACTGTAAATTGTGACCAAAGGCAAACAAGCAGAGTTGGAACATATATAAAGTCATTGAAAGATAAATATAACTGAGAATGGAGAAGTCAGCAGGATGTGAATATATCATAATGAAACTTGGTATCCCATATAGTTAATGTATGTTTACAAACATTTCAAAACCCTTGAACTTTTCACTTTTATATCGTTTTTAATTTCTCCTTTGGCTTCCAAATTCAATATCTTCCAAAGACAGCATGAAAATAACATACAAATTGTATGGCAAAGTGTGACACTTATGATTTCTGAGTTAGTTCTATGGCAGGTCAAATTACATGTATGTCCAAATTGGTGCTCACCTGGAACTACAGATGAAACCAGAAAGAGTTGCTTGTGAAAGTAGTGTTTATTTGCTTCAGGAATTTTTCTCTCACTTCTCTTGGCTTACAATAGATGGCCTCATTGTTTTGGATGCATTACACCTGCTTCAGAACAAATCAAATACATTTGGAGCCTTTCCAACATATGTGCAGAATTTGTGAGTTGCCAGGAAGAGGAAAAAGTCACTGTTTTCTAAAAGCAATCATCTCTAAGGCATGTTAGACAGAACCTGTCTTAGTCCTGGCCCTGCCCAGGGGTGCTCTCCTTTGAATGTTTTGTATTGTCTGTGGATTGATAAATTGATCTTTACACTAGCCCTAAGCACCAAGCGCCTGGGAGCATCATCCATCCACACCCACACAGTTTCATAGCTCCAGCCAGTGAGCCCCAGAAGTTGGCCCTTTGTCTTTCTATTCACTCCAGAAGTGCCAATCCTTCTTTTCATCTTCATTAAGTTGGGTATGCCTTTGCTTATGTCAATACAAACCACTAGCTCTTTCCAATAAGAAACCAAAGAATTAGCAAGGCAATTTACAAGTCAATAAGCATCATATGCAGACCCCTGTCCTTTTTTTCTTTCAAAGACCTGCCTATTTATTTTATTCTTAGTTTTTTATTTCAGGAGCCCTTGCTACAGTATATTTTCTTGTTGATTTTTGATTTTCTAATATGGTTCATTCTCTGATTTATGTTATTAACACTTCTATTATTTTAATGAAAGAAGCATCCACATCTGGACTTTTGTCCTACATCTGACCTTTCTGACTGCTACTTTTAAACTACATATTACTTTTAAACGTTTTATTTGTTCAATTAGTGGATGTTGGATGTGCACATGCTATAGTGCATATATAGAAGTCAAAAAACAACTTTTGGAAATTGGTTCTATCTTCCCAACTCACTGAGGTCTGGTTTTTCTTGTTTCTATGACCACTTGAGTGTCAGAGCAATGTTGTCTCTACTTGGATGACTGGTGTGCCCTAGTGCATCTGTTTTTGTTTGTTTGTTTTACATGGCTTCCAGGAATTGAATTCAGGTAGTAAAGCTTGTACAACAAGCAGTTTGACTCACTTATATGTCTCACAGGCCCATTATCGTTTTCTTACCATGTCTGATCATCCTTCTGGCTGCAAGAAAAAAATTTTTAACAGTGCATCTTTTTGAGAATCCCCTTATGTAAGCCAGGCTGTCTTTGAACTTGAACTCATGGTGATCTTCCTGCCTCTGCTGCCTTAGTGTGGGGATTTTCAGGCATGGGTAGCCATGTTCAGACTTTTCAGTGTATTGCTAGGTATGCAGGCATATGTTATTTAGTATACTCATTTTAGTAGGGTGATACTAGAGGTCAAAAATATAGTCATATTCTAAAGCCATAAAAATTTCCTAGTCTTGAATCTCGTACTTAATGCTGCCAGTCTCTTCCCAGATAGTTAAAATCTCTATTACTGCTTCTACCTTGGCCTCTTTACAAGCCTTTTAAATGTGCTCAAGTCATTTCACAGTCCACTTGCTCCTTTTTGTCTTGTGGCCTACAACAGGGTATTGAGATAGCTAGTTTACCTTAACACATGCTCACATATCCAACGTTAAGTCCTAGTAGCTCTGCACAATTACTAGGCTCTTTTTGATCTTCTATTACTGCAAAAATCAATCTTTCAAGACTAAAGCTCCAACTCTGTCTTGCTTCATATGATTTGGAACAGGGTCTGCTGAGAATAAGTAGAGTGCTAAACTTCTAAATCTTTCCTACACTTTATTGTCAAGCACGCATCCAAAAGTTACCTTACCTCCTATTAACCAAAAGAACATTATAGTAAATGGTGCAAGTACATGGAAATCCGCTCTAAAGGGAAAAAACAGGGTTCTTGAAAATTCTTGAAATAATTCATTAAAAGATATGCATCACTCCCTGGTGATCGTGAACTCACAGCTTAACAAGCCATCACTTCCGTGAATCCTACCTTTAAAGTGTCTTTATCCTTTCTTGTCTGTATTGCAGCAATTTCTATGTAACCAAGCAGACTAATTGTGGGTACTCACTTATATGCCCTGTAGAAAAAAAAAAAACCTATCAGACAAATTATGTTTCCTAAGACCTCCTTTACAGCAAATGTTTACTGCACAAAGAGCAGTCAATAATATATGTATAGTCCTTGGTTTCATTTTTATAAAGCAAACTTACATACTTCCTCTGCTTCAAGCATACCAGCTCTCCACTCTGCCATGACCCTCCCTTTCCTTTTCATTCCATACAATGAGTTTCTGATTACTATGGTAACCGTTAATTTTCTTCTTCTCCTTGGAACAATAAAAATGTTTCCCATGCTGCATGGCCCACTTCAGTTTTCATAATTTCCATAAATGATATTTTATTTATTTATTATTTATCTCCTTTTAAATTTGTTTCTGTGTATGTACAATGGGGACAAACAGCTACATGCTTGTCATGACACAATGCAGAACTCAGAGGACAACATGGTGGAGTGGATTCTATCTATTTAGTTTCATGTGGGTTTCAGGAATTGAACTCAGGTTACTATGCTAGCACAATAAGCACTTATATTTGCCAAGTACTTTTATGACTAGAAACATTATTTCCTAACAGATAGAAAACCTGAAAGTAAATAACCATGTATTATCATCTGGAAAAGACAGCTGATTAATATTTTGTTTTATCACATGTCTGTCCAGCCACCTACCTTTTCACCCATCTGTCCATCCAATAAATTTGCTTTTTGATTTGTTTCAGAGTGGATTTTACCACCCAAGTGATTTTACCTGGAAAACTCTAGGGACTCATTTTTGTTTCTCAGTTCTTTATGTTAAGTAAACTATACTCATAGTAGCATACTGAAATGGTAGCTATTGAATGTCCCATGCAATTGAAAATCATTTCAAGAAATAAAACATTATCATCACTGAAGGCAGTCCATTAAATCCCTTCCTAGTCAGTCCTCAGTTCCACAGAAACAAAGACTGTTTTGATTATTTTGACCGTAAATTAGTTTAGTATTGTGTACTTTTTTATATGGAATTAATATTTTGTATCTTTTGTCCAAATTTTTTTCAATGTAACGCATATTAGATGAATCCATGCTGTGTAATATTATACTGTATGCATAGAATATTTATTGTTTACACATTTTCCTCTCATTAATAATCTTGTGCTGTTTGTGGCATAAATAAAGTGGATTTTTTCTTGTAAAAATACCTTTAAGGGCATATGTCTTTATGTCATTTAGAAAAGTACCTAGAATTGAAATTTAAATAAATAACTAGGATGGTTTGTTTTGGGGGATTTGCTTTGTTCTTGAATTTGGGTTTTATAATAGGATTGTAATGATTTAAGGTTAGAGATTGACTTACTAGTAAATCTACTTTCAAGGCTTCAATTTTTCTTTGGTTCAAGGGATTTGACATGATTCAAGTGAATACTTAAGAGTATTGTGTGCTCAGATCCAACAAAAGACAATCTGTTATTCTGTTTCCCTAAAACATAATGTTTTCCCTTCCGTAAAGTGTCTATATCACTTTCTACTCCAGTTAACAATGAGTAAGAGTTCCTGCTGCCTTATTTGTCTGTCAACACTTAATACTGTCTTATTATTTTGATTTTTAGTGTTCTGGCTATCTAGCTCATTTAGGTGTTTCAGAACTCTTTCAGTTCTAATGGCTGTCATTATCCATATAAATTCCTATCCTCAATATGATCTTCAAACTACTTGAAAGGAAGATCTGTAACTCATCTGAGTTTTATTTCACATTGGATTAGGTTCATAATAATTGTTTGATGTTTTTAACTAACTGTTTGAAAACATATTGAATACAAAATAAGAATGTGTATGTGTTTAACTGTACTGTTGCAGGCTGAAGTGTGAAATTTTCAATTTGTCTTTCCTTCAGGTTTGACATTTTTTCTATATATTAAAACAGGAAATAGAATGACAGTAATCTCTAAAAACTAAACTAGTAAGTCTCTAAGAGACTGCTAATTCAGATATAGGCTTTTCTGTGTCTCCTGGTTAAATTCTCCATCTACATAGATTCAAAGTGAGTAACCAATAGAAGAGAAAAAACAAAAAAAAACATCAAGAAAAGGCCAGCATATTTGTAGTTTCTCTCTACAAAATAATGCAATTTCTGTATGTGTAGGAATTGGCCTTTTTAGTTGACAAAAATTATTGGAAATTAGGGTGTAGCTCATTAATTTACACATTTCGATTTATGAAAAACTTCTTAATATATATTAGGAAAATAAAAATTTAAGCAAATATTCCTATCTCCTCTACCATATATCACCTGCTCCTGTGGGCTGAATTGTGTTTTGCAAACTCACATGTTGAAGTTTTAACTCCCAACATAATAGTGTTAAGAAATGGAATTTTCTAGGAGATGATTAAATCTAATGGAGTTTTGAGGTTAGGACCTTGCTAGTGAGATTATAAAGAAAAAACAAATTCTTCACTACTCTGCTTCTGTTTTTCCTCACCCAAACACCATTTAAAAAGTTCTCTGTAAGGCTGAGCAACAATCATGAAACCTGCACCAGTTTGTACTAGGTCCCTTGCATATAGTTGTGATTGTTTTCACTTGGATGTTTTGTGGAACTCCTAACAGTGGGAGTGGGGTGGTTCTGACTATTTTGCTAGCTCTTGGGAATATTTTCCTCCTACTAGGCTGCCTTGTCCAGCCTTGATATGAAGAGTTGTGCCTATCTTATTGCATCATATTATAACATATTCCATTGTTATCCCCTAGAAGGCTTCCTCTCTTCTAAAAGGAAACAGGAGGCCAGTGGGTCTGAGGGAGAAAAAGGGTGGGTGGAGGGAGGATGTTGTCTGGATGTAATGTATGAGAGAAGAATAAAGAAAAAAACTTCTGTCTGCATATCAAGAAGAATGCTCACACAGAAACCAACAACACTGGTACCTTAATCTTGCATTTCTTGCACAATAGTTGTGAAAAAAACAAGTTTGTTGTTAAATTTCCTTAGCCTACTATATTTGCTATGGCACTGAGAGCTGACTCTCATCATTTTTGAGCTGACTCTTATCATTTTTATACAAATTCCAATCTCCAAAAATAGCATTTTTATCAAAGAAGATTATATTAAATATATTCAAAGAGAAACTCAGATTGGGGACCACACTTACAATTTAGTGTGAAGAGTTCTTTTCCAGTCAACAATAAGTCATAGTAAAATTTTCATTATCTCATGGTGCCAAATCTTTATGATTCTGAACACATAGATAGTAGATGTAAGAGTAAAACTTCAAAGTCTGCCTCAACCACATAGCAAGTTGGAGGCCAGCCTGTGTCCTGGGAGACCCTGTCCTCCCTCATTAACTCCTAAAGTCCTGGTAATTACATAATAACTATGATATGGGCTGAACTGAACTCAGTTCATACCATGTTATTAAACTGAAACAGAGCTAGTTTGATGTATTAGTAAAGCCAATGGACTTATATATGTTATGATTTAAAGTACCCCTGTTTGCAAACAACCGTTTATTGAATACATGTAACACTGACTCAAAGAACAAAGAAAATAAGGGTAAACAACTCTCTAGATAAGGATTAGTGAAAGAGTCCACCTGCAAAATGAGAAAAACAAAACACAAAACAGGAAGAAGAGATAGATATGAATTCAACTGAGTAGGGAGATACAGAAAACACTATGATACACAAGTACCTAACAGTTATGTAAATGGACAATTCACAGAAAAATCTAAATTTTTCTTTTTCTGTGAAAAGCTAGATGTAGAACTGCTAAGCCAAAACCCTTAATAACCAATTAAAACTAGGGTTCAGAACTAAAAAGAAAATTCTCAGCAGAATTACAAATGGCTGAAAGGCACATGAAAAAGTGCTCAACATCTTTAGCCATCAGAGAAATGCAAATCAACACAACTTTGAGATAACACCTTCCACCTGTCAGAATGGCTAAGAATAAAAACACAGATGACAGTCTATGCTGGAGAGGATGCAGCACAAGGGGAACACGCCTCCATTGTTGGTGGGAGTATAAGCTTGTTCAGCCACTTTGGAATGCAGTATAGTGGTTTCTCAGAAAATTGAGAATCAATCTACCCAAGGACCCAGCAATATCACTTCTGGGTGTATACCCTAAAGATGCACAGTCACACTACAAAGCCATTAGCTCAACTATGTTCATAGCAGCGTTATTTGTAATAGAAGTCAGGCCTAGTTGGTATTTGGATGTAAGAGTCACACTGAATACAGAATGGACATAATAACGGGGATCAAGCATTTAGGAAGGTGACTTGTTTTGCCTATGTGCAGTTAACATGGGTGAGATGCAACCAATTTTAGACTGTAAGATTCATCTTCTGAAACACTTCCAAGTCATTTCCCATAATCCTCTAGATAATTAATGAACTAGCCTTATGATGCTATTATTGTCATAACTTGCTTTCAATGCAGCACTGCATTTTCTAATTTTCCTAACCATTTCAAAATAATCTGCAATTGTCATTCTGAATACTCACATTGTTCAGGATGATGAAGGGTAACAAAAATTTCATTGTTGTCAGTCTCTTGCATTTATAATATCTTCTTGAATTATCCATTTTATCAGAGATTCCCACTTTCAAATGGATTTTTTACTACATAATTATACGAAACTGAGAAATACAAAGAGATGTAAGATTAAAAAGATGTATTAATATTATCAAAATGTGATGACACATCTACCCAAATTTGTTTTAAGAAGTGTCTTATTTTTGTTGTTGTGAAAAGAGAAAGAAGTGGTTACCAAATCCTTTCATTTTTTTGAGCCTGACAATCTCCTTGTGATGAACAAAGATTATTATTATTAGCTGACATAAGCACTTAGTACAGTGTCTGAACAAAGAAAATCCTCAATAAATGTTACCTTTCTTCTCAGAATCATTTGCTTCTTTCCTAGAGCTTTGTTTCTAATATTTTGTTGAGTGATAGAATTGCATGTGTATGAATAAAGATACTTCATTTACTCCCCCGTTTCTGTTATTTTCCAAAATTCACCTTAAAATGTGGGATTAAGCAATCCACAAAGACGTGCCATTTTCATTGATGTTTGTAGCCTTTTTTATTCCAATTTATACTCATTTGTTAAGCTAGCAAAGGCTCAAATTTATGAGACTCTTGGTTGCCAGCTTTCTTTTTAAAAATCTAGACATCATATTACTTTTTCTTCTTCCATCACATAACAGTGATCTCCCATCTACAGTGTTTTGTCTTAGACTTTTAAAGCTTTAATAAGCAAAACATAAAACAATGGGGAGATGGCTCAGAGGGTAAAGTGGCTACTGATCCAACATCAGACTCTTGAGTTTAGATCCTTAGCACCCCACATAAAAGCTGAACACAAAGGTGTACATCTGAAACCCCAGCGATGTAGGAGGTGCTGATAGAGACAGGTAGAGAGCAGCAGTTTGTTTGACAGCAAGTCCATACAAATGAAGGAGCTCCAGATTCAGTGAGAGATCTTGTCTCAAAAAATGCTGGCAAGCGATAGATAACACTTAATAGTGACCTCCCCTCTTTTATACACACACACACACACACACACAGAGGGGGGGCACATCAACATATATCATACATATATATGTACATACACATATAGATTAAATAAATAAATTTATTAATTTTTAAAAGCAATAATAATTAATAGATTCAAATGATGGTATTTTTCCAGGCTAGCAATACTTGATACAATACTATTTCTTAATGCTGTGCAATGGCAATGGATGGTGACTCCCCATGAGTCAATCAGTCATGAGAGTGAACAACAGACACTACAGTATGTTGTGTTACAATTTAGTTTGGATATTGGAATTCTGTGATTTTGTGTCTCATCATGTCTTCACAATGTCCACCTATGTCTCCCACTTCTACTTTATAAAAGACATTTGCAATATAGGCTGCTTTCAACTTACAATGAATTCATCAATACATAATCCCATTGCAAGTTGAAGAACAACTGGAGTTTCATATAAATTTCTATTCTTAAATCATGAGAAATGTCTATCTAAGTGCAATGGTTCAACATGACTGTTACTTAAACTTATTTTCAAAGCCTGATGTCGGTGTATATATGTAACTGGTTATGAACTAGAGAAAGAAAATTCTGTTTTTATGATGTAGTCCTAAGGATACAGATCCCCATGGTAACACTGGCCAGCAGACTAGAAATGTCCAGAGTCCATTTCATTGGAAGAGTCAGCAAAACTTTCAAGTGGCTACCAAGACTAGATCTTTTCCAAACTATTAGAAATCTAGAAATGGGAGGGACTAAATTTTCATTTATTCTCACTTATTGTTCAAAATGCTGAGAAATCACATAGGAACTAATGATCAAAGAGAATAAATCATTATGATAATATAGTCCATACTGTTAGTTTTTTGTGTAAGGTGAGACACACACACACACACACACACACTCTCTGCCAGGTGCCACATGAGAGAGTTCGGGTACCTGGAGAAGGGCAGGATAGAAGAGAGAGAAAGACAGAGGGGGAGAGAAGAAAGGGAAGGGCAAGAGTGAGAGAGTAGGGTCAGCCTCTACATATTGTTTTCTTTTAAGGGAGCCAGTGGGCACAGATCTACATAGCCACATCTGGAGGTGTGCCTTTTGTTCAGTGTGCTCTACTGGCATCATGGTGGGCTAGGGGGTATGCCTTTTGCATAGGGGTTCTGTGGCTGCCAGAGGGAATTCTTGTAACTTACCTGGTGTCATGCTGGGTCTACCACAAGGCATGCCAGAAACACTTACACATACTATATATCCAACTGTGAAAAGGCATAAATATTGGAAGGCCATGAAATCAGAGATGTTATTCATATTATTACTATTCATATATATATATATATATAAACAGAATTGCATTTTATTTATTTTTTAACCTTTTATTGTGGAAAAAAAAGTCATAATTTTTTATCCATGTATCCCCTTTTTCAGGCTCCCTTCCCCCTCTTGCCCTTCCCAGTCACTAACTCTTTTCTCCATAAGTTTAGCTGGTCCCCAGCAAGGGTAGTAGGTACCAAGTCCCAAGGTGGCTTGGTTCCACATCCACTCCAGGCAGATCTGCTTTCCTCTCTCCCACATCAAGACTGAGTCAGGTGTTTCTCTGGAGGCAATGGGTGCCAAGATACCAGTCCAAGGTGCTTCAGATCACAAGCTGCTAAGTGACTGTAGTTTGCAGCTTGTACAAGCTTTGCTTTTTTTTTGTTTAAAGCACACCAATGAGTGAGTACATCCCCTGTTTATCTTTTTGAGTTTGTGAGACCTCACTCAGGAGGATATTCTCCAAATCCACCCATTTGTGAATTTTAGGATATCATTTTTTCTTG
>PVIH01005650.1:108258-121449 GCA_004025045.1 Sigmodon hispidus
ATAAAAGAAATATTCCAGACACTAAAAATTGAAATGCATGCAATAAAAAGGCACAAAATAAGGCAAAGGTAGAAATAAAAATATGATGAAAAGTGCTAGAACTACATGTACAAGCATAACCAACAGAATCTAAGAGATGGAAGAGAGAATCTCTGGAGTAGGAGACTCAATAGCAGAAATAGATTCATCAGTCAAAGAAAACACAAAAAAAAACAAAAAAGACATAACAAAAATTGTTCAAGGAATTTGGGGCACCATGAAGAGACCTAACCTGAGAATAATAGGAATAAAAGAAGGAGAAGAATACCAGGTCAAAGGCACAGATTATGTAATCAATAAAATGATAGAAAAAAGACATTCACAAACTAAAGAACAAAATGCCTATAAAGATATAAAAAGATTACAGGACACCAATTAGAATTGACCTCCTAAAAAAGTTAGCTGGCCACATAATAATCAAGCCACCAAACATAGAAAGCAAAGAAAAAAATTTAAGAGCTGCAAAAGAAAAGGGCCAAGTTACCTATAAAGGCACACTCATCAGAATAAATCCTGACAATTGAATGGAAATGATGAAAGCAAGAAGGGCTTGGTCAGAAGTTAAACAGACACTAAAAGAGCATGGCTTCCAACCTAGATTACTATACCAAGCAAAACTATCACTCACCATAGATGGAGTAAACAAGATATTCCATGACAAAATCAGACTGAAGCAATAACTATCTACCAATCCGGCCCTCTAGAAAGCTTTAGAAGGAAAACTCCCAGATACATTCATAGAAGGAAAACTTCCAGATACATTCATGAAACCACAAACAATCAATAATCTCGCAGAAGAAAAACCCAGAGAAAGGAAACACATAAAAGTTACCACCAAAAATAACAGGAAATATTAATTAATGATCACTAATATGCCCTAATATCAGTGGATTCAATTTACCAATAAAAGGAAACACACTAACACAATGGATACAAAAACAGAAGCCATCATTCTGCTGCATACAAGAAACACACCTTAACCTTAAAGACAAACATAGGCTCAAATTAAAGGGTTGGGAAACATTTTCTAATCAAATGGCCTTCAGAAACAAGCTTGGGTTGCCATTCTAATATCTAACAAAGTAGACTTTAAACTAAAATCAATTAAAAGAGACCAGGATGGACATTACATATTCATCTCAGGAAAAATTGATCACGATGAGATGTCAATCCTGAATATTTACACCCCTAAAATAAGGACAACTATTTATGTAAGAGAAACACTACTGAAGCTCAAATATCAAATCAATTCTCACACCCTAATAGTGGGAGACCTCAATACCCCACTTCCACCCTTGGATAGGTCAACAAGACAGACACTCACAAGAGAAATAATGGGTTTAGCAGAGGTTATGATGCAAATGAATTTAATAGATATTTACAGAAGCTTCCACCCAAACACAAAGGAATATACATATTTTTCAGCAGCACATGGAATTTTCTCTTAAATTTACCACATAATTGGTCATAAAGCAAATCTCAAGAGATACAAAAAATGGATATAATCCTTTCTATCACATCAGACTACCATGGCCTAAAGTTAGCATTCAACAACATTAATAATCATAGAAATCCTACAAACTTATGGAAACTAGACATCACTCAACTGAATACCTCTGGGTCAAGGAAGAAATTAAGAAAGAAATCAAATTTTACCTGGAATTTAACAAAAATAAGTCCACAAAGTACACAAACTTATGGGACACAATGAAAGCAGTCTTAAGAGGAAATTTCATAGCACTAGATGCCTAAATAAAAAGCATAGAGAAATCCCACACTAGAGAATTATCAGCACAGTTAAAAGCCTTAGAACAATTAGAAGCAAACTCACCTAGAAGGAGTAGATGGTAGGAAATAATCAAACTTAGAGCTGAAATTAATACAATTTAAACAAAAAAGAACAATGCAAAGATTCAATGAATCAAAAAGTTGTTTCTTTGAGAAAGTCAACAAGATAGAATAAACCCTTATGCAAACTAATCAAAAAGCAGAGAGAGAGTATTCAAATCAACAAAACCAGAAATGAAAAGGGGGACATAACAATAGACCCCCATGAACTCCAGAGAGTTATCAGGTCATATTTTAAAAATCTATATGCCACAATAAGAGGGCAAAAGGAGATTAAGGACCTACAAATTGGAAAGGAAGAAGTGAAACCATCTCTATTTGCAGATGATATGTTTGTATACATAAGAGATCCACAAAATTGTACCAGGGAACTTCTACAGCTGATAAACACCTTCAGCAATGTACCAGGATACAAGATTAACTCAAAGAAATCAATAGCCCTCCTATACACTAAAGATAAAAGGTCTGAAAAAGAAATAAGGGAAACATCCTTTATAATATCTGCATATAGTATTAAATACTTTAGAGTAACTATAACCAAAGAAGTAACAGACTTATTTGACAGAAACTGTAAATCAATGACAAAAGAAACTGAAGAGGATATCAGAAAATGGAAAGATCTCCCTTGTTCCTCGATAGGTAGAATCAACATAGTAAAAAAAATGGCAATTTCATTTGGAATAAAAGGAAACTCAGAATTGCCAAAACAGTTTTGCTGAACAAAACAACCTTGGGAGTCATCACCATTCCTGACTTCAAGCTATACTATAGAGCTACTATAATAAAAACAGCCTGGTACTGGCATAAAAACAGACGTGTGGAACAATGGTTTCAAATTGAAGATCCCACCATTGACAAAAAACCTATGAACAACTGATCTTTGACAAAGAGGCCCAAAATATTCAATGAAAAAAAGAAAGTATCTTTAACAAATGGTGTTGGCATAGCTGGATGGTAGTGTATAGAAAAATGGAAGTAGATCCGAGCCTCTTACTCTTCACAAAACTCAAATCCAAGTGGATCAAAGACCTCAACAAAAACCCAGCCACACTGAACTTGATAGAAAAGAAAGTGAGAAATACCTCCAATGCACTGGCATAGGTGACCACTTCCTAAATATAAAAACAGTAGCACAGACACTAAGAAGAACAATCAATAAGTAGGCCCTCTGAAACTGAGAAGCTTTTGTAAAGCCAAGGACACAGACAAGAAGACAAAACAACAGCCTACAGAATGGGAAAAGATTTTCACCAACCCTACAAGTGACAGAGGACTGATCTCTAAAATATATAGAGAACTCAAGAAACTAGAGTCCAAACCCCAAATAACGCAATTAAAAAATTGGGTTCAGAACTACAAAGGGAATTTTCAGCATAAGAATTACAAATGGATGAAAGGCATTTGAAAATGTGCTTGACATCTTTAGCCATCAGAAAAATGCAAATCAAAACTGCTTTGAGATACCACCTTATTCCTTTCAGAATAGCTAAGATTAAAAACACAGATTACAGCCTATGTTGGAGAGGTTGCAGCACAAGGGGAACACTCCTACATTTTTGGTGGGCGTGAAGCCTGTTCAACCACTCTGGAATGCAGTATGGTGGTTTCTCAGAAAACTGGGAATCAATCTCCCCAAAGATCCAGCAATACCATTTCTGAGCATTTAGCCTAAAGATGCTCATTCGCACTCCAATAGCATTAGCTCAGTTATGTTCATAGCAGCATTATTCGTAATAGCAAGAACCTGGAAACAACCTAGATGCCCCTCAACTGAAGAAACTGTGGTACATCTACACAAAGACATACTACTCATGAGTAAGAAAAAATGATATCCTAAAATTTGCAGGCAAATGGATGGATTTGGAGAATATCCTCCTGATCGAGGTTATCACAAACCCAGAAACATTAGCAAGGTATGTACTCACACATTAGTGGACTTTAATCAAAGAGTAAAGTATTCCCAAGCTGCAAACTAAAACCACTGAGCAACTTGGGATCTGAAGCACCTTGGACTGACCCCTTGGAATCCCTTCCCTCCAGAGGAACATCTGACCCAGTCTTGATATTGTGATAAGGACATCGAATTTGCCTGGATTGAATGTTGAACTAAGCCACCTTGGGACCTCCTGTCCTTTTGGGGACAGAGATGAAGAGAAGGGGAGAAGAAAATCTGATCAGGAAGGGTCTGGAGGGGGAAAGGAGTTTGAACAAGGGGATACATGGAGAAAAATTAGACTTTTCTGAAAAATAAAAAATGTAATGTATAATTACAAAATAAATAAATCAAAATAAAAAGCAAGTGAGCCAAGCAGTGATTCATGAGTCACAAGGGAACTGAAAAAAATACTTGGAGACAAATGAAATGAAAACACAATGTATCTAGACTTTCCAGATACAACACAAGCAAAACAAAAACAGAACAAAAGAGAAACATAACCTCCCAAATCAACAACTTACCCTAGGAACACAGAAAATATCAAACTATACCTAGCAGGAAGAAAATATTAATAATGATGAGGACAGAGATAATCAAATCAGAGAAAATGAGTGAAACCAGATATGATCTTTCAAAACTTTAACAAACTGCCAAATCTATAGATGAGCTAAGAAAAAGTAGAAACAGTCAAATTAAATGAGACATGAGGGTAAGGATACTGCCACCAATTCTACAAAATTAAAAACTCATTGAAGAAAGTACTGTGAGAAGTCTCTTATCAACAGATGAAATGATGAATTTATAGAAAGAAAACATCCACTAAGATCAAATCAAAAACAAAAAAGTGAAAATATCCTTAAAATTCCAAAGCTATTCAATTAGTTACAAAAAAAGCCTGCCAAAATGTTTCATTCTGTTAGTTTCTCTGGTAAATTAGACCAAATATTTAAATGAACAGTAAGTAGATCCTTTCCAGGCTCTATAAAAGATTAGAAAAATGCAACATAGCCATCACATCTTATGAAGCCTGTATTGAACAAATATAAAACCCAAAGATGAGACAATAAAGCCATAGAGCAATATCCTTCTGTAAAGTTTCTCAACAAAAGAGTGTCGAATAAAATTCAACAGCATATTATAATGATTATACATCACAACCAGGTGACATTGCTTTGCTTTGAATGCAAGCATATATGAACATATGGAGACACATCAATATAATTAAGGGCAATATCAGAATGAGTGAACAAATATATGTGACTCTCCATTGATCCAGATAAAGCATTTTACATAATGAAACCTTTTCATGCTAAAAAGCAATCAAATAGGAACAGTAGAAAATATATCTTAAAATACAATACCTGTTTGAAAAACTCACAGAATTGAAAGCCTAGAATTAAACTATCATGTATAAGAGTGATCTGCAACAAGGATTCCCAAACCATTCAATACCCAAATAAAAGAATTTTCAACTGATAGTGAGGACAAAATTGGATAACCACAAGCAAAATCTAAAATGAAATCTTACTCAACACAGAAATGTTAAATAAAAATGATCCAGAGAGAAAAATCTGAGGTAAAACTATAATAATTATTAAAACAACAAGAAATGCTTTACAACCTTGGATTTCACCATTTTTCTTGTTTGAGACACAAATGCACTGACAATGAAAAATGTAAACAAGTTGTCCTTCATCAGCATTAGATTGGTTGTTGCTGTTGCTGTTGTTGAGCCTGTAAATATTTTTCATCCTAGGAGGTAGAGGAAAAGAGTATATCTGTGAATTCAAAGCCAGCCTGGTTTACATTGCAAGCTCATAGGTCTGTTTAACCAAAAAAGCATTTTATGTATGAAGAAAATGTATCTTGATGATATTCATCTCGACTCACAACTCCTCTTAGAACTACTCGCACTCTCTTCCTAAGGTACACTCAGTTTATCCAGCTGTGAATCTCTAAGCTACAGTAATGACTGACAAGGCAAAATATGTCAGTCGGTACAATAGTGGTGTGTTGGTGCAAATGTTGTGAGGATGACCAATGAATTTCTGATTAAAACAACAACAATCCTTGGGTGGAGCATGTGTGGGTCCTACAGGTGAACCTACTATTACTTTCCTAAAAGAATGTCTCATCAAACAATGCTCTAAATTTATAACACTAAATCAATAAATTGAATGTAGCTCTCAGAATACATCAGAGAAGTTTCTTGGTTCAGTGAACAGCAGTTGATGCCAAAACTCACAACTGGTCAAAATGTAGAGAATAAATGTCTGTAGTGCACAGCCCCAAATAGAAAAGCACTTTGGTTTGTTTGCTTGTTTCACGGAATAAAATGTTACAATTGAATTGTAGTTTTTAAAATAAAATTAAACTAGCTCCTTTATCAAATAAGGAAACTGAAGATTTTCTTACCTCTTAATGCATAAAACAGATTATTAAAGACAGAGTTAAACCTTTCATGTCCTACCTGATAGTTTCTAATATGTTTTATCTGTCCTTTCTGTTTAACATCAAATTCAGTATTGTTTTATTTTTAATTTTCCTAAAGTCTAATATTCCTAATATTCTTTTTTTAGTTTTCTATTGCCAATAAAAGAATACATTATATAGGAATTTTTTTTTGAAAAATGTATTTTGGTTCATTGTTTCAATTTATGCATAAATTGTTTTATCTAGCGAATCTGTTCTTGCTGAATTCTATGCTATGACTTTTCTTTTCTGAAACTATGAGGATTCCAAAGTTTTTATATTATCTAATATATGCTCCTCTTCTAGTTTCCATGTCTGAATACTGTAGGTTCAGTAAATCCATTCTTGTAATAGCCTGGGCTGAAAACGCAACACCATCACTATGAACTTTTCCACTGCACACTCTGACCAGGTTTGGTTTTCTGAGACAGGTTCTTTCCATACAGCTCAGGCTGGCCTTCCACTTCACCCTGCTGCCTCAGTTTCAGAACACAGGTGTCTGCCACCATGCCTCACCCAATGTATTTTAGAGTATTTTTATGAAAACAACAGAACTTCACAATCCCCCACTGCACAAATTCTAATTAGTATTTAGTGAAAACTCAGATCCAGATATTGGAGAAAAACTGGAATATCAGAGAGAAAAAACAGACCACAAGCTGTTCTCACCCAACCAATTTCTCAGAATGAACAGGTTAAAAACTATCTGCAAGAGTCCTTCACCTGGCTGGTCACTCCTACAGAATACCTGAATCTCTGCTCCTCCTGCCTTAAATATCTTTCTTGTCCAGTTGCTTCACTTTCATTTTCAACTCTGCATCATAATCCTAGAGTTAATATTAAAGATAAACTACTACTGTTTGATTGATAGGCCTTGGATTCACATAAATAAAGATCTCTGTCTCTTGAGTGATAGGATTAAAGACCCACTCTCTGACCTTCATGGCTTGACTGTGGGTGATTCTTTTCTCTGATACTCCTGGATGATTTTATTCAATATAAAATATATCACCACTACCACAGCACTAAAGATGAAACTTGAGGCCTCTGAATGCTAGGCAAATGCTCTACTCACTCACTGCACTATACCCTCACCTTTGAGTTAAAGAATTTCCAATCTTAAAAACAAACAATGGATTCAGAACTCTAAGAGGTGATCTGCTAAACCTAGGACCACATTTTGGCTTGAGAGTCTACAGACTACTTTTCTACTCAGCTCAATCAATGGAAGGAATTCTAAAAACACTAATGACTCAAACCTGACAGCATGAGGGTCTTATCCCTCAACATAAACATGGCCTTGAAGAAAAAAATTCATGTACACTGCCTTGTGGCTGCTGCTTGAGCAGAGGTGCCATGTCTGTATGCAGCTAGAAATATGGCTATCTTTTAACAATGGGCATTTCATGGTCAAAGGGTTCACTTCTGGCTCCTTGCCACCACAATGTTGCTGTTCACACTGAGGTGAATAGAGTGTGTTCCAAGTCAGCATGGACCCCCAACAGTCAGTCCAATACTGAAGACTCTTTCACCATAGTACACTTTGGACTTAAGTCACACTCAGGCTTTGGCAGGCCCTCATGTCTTGGCAGACCTTGCCTTCCCAGTTAGTTATTAGATTGGAAGGAAGTCATTATAGGGTCTAGCAAAGTGGGTTGTCTGGCTTTAGTTACTGTGAAGCATCAGTGCTCCTAACACACTTTAGACTGTGCCTCAGACTCTCTTGTTATTAGACCCTCAACTACTCTTTCTTAAAGCTGAGTTCTTGGTTCTTGACGTTTACTTCTGCATTGTGTTTACTGCTCAACCTAAGTGCACAGTAAGTAAAATGTCCTTAGGCTGAATCTATAACTCTTTTTAAGGACACTTTTCCAGTGACCTGAGAACCTTAAAATGAGCTTCTTAACCTTGTGTGTGTGTGTGTGTGTGTGTGTGTGTGTGTGTGTGTGTGTGTGTGTGTGTGAGAGAGAGAGAGAGAGAGAGAGAGACAGAGACAGAGACAGAGACAGAGACAGAGACAGAGACAGAGGTGTTCAGATGGCTGAGGAAGGGCAGAAGCAGAAGAGGCTGCTAGATATACTGAAGTCCAAATTCTTGATATACTTACCTATCACAATTTTCATATGTGTTAAAATTTCATTTTCTTCTTGTAGTAAATTTGTCACCATGTTTTTGTACAAATACATGTTTATTTGTTTATTAGGGTTTCACATTTTTAATTAGTCCATTTGTAAGATTTCAAATAATTCACTGCATAATTAATTTTATTTCTTTTGTTATTCTTTCATCTTTTCTGAATTTGTACACCATATTTTTTAAAGATTTAAGTTTGGATTATGAAAATTTTCTTTATTGTGTGTTGTTTTTAATCATCATCTTAATATATGTGCTTTATTTTCTTTTACATTTTCTCAACTACTTGAATTGAACATAGGGACATTTTTATTACTGTATGGGATTTTTTGTTATCTATTCTGAATGTTCTGCTTTTTATACAATGTTTGATATTGATTTTCAAGAAACAATATAAAAACAAAAGAGGAACATTACTTTTTTTCTCACATACCTGTGTGGGTATGTATATATGTATGTATATGTATGCAAGATCATAAGTATGTGTAGATGTGGGTTTAGTATGTGTACATATGTGTTCTTGTTTATAATGATAAAATGTTGATGTAAGGTATATTCTTTGATCACTCTCTACCTAATAGATCAAGAAAGCTCTCTTACTTGAAACCAGAATGCACATATTGACCAAGATTAACTTGCTCTATGGATCATCTCTTCACTGTATCCCAAATGCTGAGTCTGCAGGTAGGCATCTTCTTCACTTGGCATTTAGATGGGTTTTGAGTATCTGAACTGCAGTTTTCATGATTGCACACCAAGTATTTCACAACTGAGCCCATATTCCATGCCTTGATTTTTATTATGTAATTCTATTTTATAGCATACAAATAATAACCAAAACATGTTTGCAAGAAAATATTTATATTTTATGCATACTTTACTCAAAATTTCCAAATATATAATTTCTTCCAGTTTTAAATCATTAAAAAGTGATCCTCATCTTTCCTAAGTATAAGTGCAGTGGTACTAACTCTGGCTATATTCCTAAGCAGCAAGAAAGAAATGTAACAGTAAAAATGCAAATAAGTCTTAAAGATATAAATGAAACCACTGAAGATCAACATATCACATTTAAAAATCTGCCTCTGTTGGTGATTCTTATCTTTTTATGTTATTTTATTTATTTATGGTTTTAAGAGATAGGGCTTCTCTGTGTACTCTTGGCTGTCCTGGAACTCTGTATACCAGGCTAGACTCAAACTCAATTATCTGTCTGTCTCTGCCTCTCAAGTGCTGAGATTAAAGGAGTGCACCACAACTACCTGGCCTCTTTATTTTAATGTCACTTTTGAGAATTTATTGTGCATTTACTTCCTTTAATCTTTAAGAGTAGCATTCCTGTTAACATTATCATATGTTGATAGTTTATTTTTTACTGGTTGATATTCTTAGATGTAACTTGCTCTCATAAAGAAATCCACAATTTCTCATAAAGGTTCTAATCGCATTCAACTCATTGTCTTTCATCTCAATCCCCATCCCATTTTTTAATTAATAAATACAATATTAAATACTTTAGAAAGATATTCTATGGGTTTTTATAACTTAAATTCACTTGGATATTTTATCTGAAAAGTGAGATTTTACTGCAAATTTATACAAGGCATGGTAAAATTGTATTTTTTCACTATTGATCATATTTTATAACCCTCACTACCATAATCTCGTACTTGCTAGAAACTTTAGCTGTGGTCTCATTAGCTTTATTCTGTATAATATTTTTTGATCAACAAATCCATATCAAGCATCTACTATGAAGGATTCACACTGGCTATCAGGGAGAATTATACCCTAAAATACTTATAAGTTTGTCTCGCGGATGTACTTTCTAAAAGTGTCTAACATAAGAATCTCTTGCTTGTTTTAGTTTTTATCTATTATTAATAATAAATGCAACACATAGCTTAAAATGAAAAATTTTATTGCACTATAAGATGAATCATATTTTTAGTTTATTTAAACATCAATAAGCATTGCATATAGATTGCATATACTAATATAGGATAACATAAGCCTATTAGAGGCATATATATTTTACTTTAAGTAGTTATAGCCATTTCCAAAAAGTTCTTTTAATTAATTTTTTTCCTTCTTCTTTATTTATTTTGTATTTATCAAGAAAAACAGTAAAATGAATTTAAAATGCTGATAAGTTAACAATAACTATAAAGAAGATAAAAATCATAAGCATGACTTATCAAGGGTGATAATACAAATAAGATTGCTACATATATATTTACTTTGTGTTCAGCTTTCCCTCTGAATTATTTTCCATCCCTGTATATCCTTATTCAAGCTCCCTTTCCCCTCCCAACACATCAGGTCATTTTTTCTTCTCCACAACTCCCCATCCCCTCCCTGGGCAGGGAGCAGACAGTCCCATGGTCCCACTGACCCAATAATGCTTAGTTCAGTCCCCACTCCTGGCAAATCCAGATTTGTCCCCCCTCTCTCAAGAGTGAGTCAGGTGTTCCTATAGGTGGAGTGGGATCCGAAGGGTCAATCCAGGGTGTTTCTGATCCAAAGCTGTTCAGTGGTTGTAGTTTGTAGCTTGGGCATGCTTGGCTTTTTTTTCTTGTTTGTTTGTTTCGAGACCACTAATGAGTGAGTACATCCCCTGCTTATCTTTCTGAGTTTGTGATACCTCGCTCAGGAGGATATTCTCCAAATCCATCCATTTGCCTGCGAATTTTAGGATATCATTTTTTCTTACTCCTGAGTAGTATTCCATTGTGTAGTTGTACCACAGTTTGTTAATGCATTCTTCAGTTGAGGAACATCTAGGTTGTTTCCAGGTTCTTGCTATTACAAATAATGTTGCTATGAACATAGTTGAGCTAATACCTTTGGAGTGTGAATGTGCCTCTTTAGGGTATACACCCAGAAGTGGTATTGCTGGGTCCTTGGGGAGATTGATTCTCAATTTTCTGAGAAACTACCATATTGCATTCCAAAGTGGCTGAACAAGCTTACACTCCCACCAACAATGGAGGAGTGTTCCCCTTGCTCCGCATCCTCTCCAACAGAGGCTGTCATCTGTGCCTTTTATCTTAGCCAATCTAACAGGTGGAATAGAATTGAGGATCCAGACATTAACCCTTTAATTAATTTTAACCTATAAAAGTAATACTTTAGTATATGCCACTACTCAGGCAAAGGCTAATTGTGTGTTTATGATCTACCCTATGTTCAATCAGTTTATTCTGTAAAACTACTAAATTTAAATTTGTGAAACAGTTCCTGTTATTGCTTATTTTTTATTCTTTTGGCTCTTTTGTTCCTTCAGAGGGCCCACCACCTAGCGCCCAAGTAAACCACATGTGTATTCTTAATTATAAATGGCCTGTCCTTAGCTCACCTTATTTCTAGCCAGCTTTTCTTAACTAATTTCACTTATCTTTTGCCTTGGGGATTTTTCCTTTTCTATTCCTATATACCTTTCTTTGCCCTTCCTCAGTGGTTTGCTGTGTAGCTGGCTCCAGGTTCCTCCTGATTCTGTGGCTACTTCTTTTTTTCTTTTTTCCTTCCAGATTTTTCCTTCTATATATTCTCTCTGCCTGACAGCCTTGCCTACCTTTCTCCTGTTTGCTAGTGACCATTTAGTTCTTTACTATACCAGTAAGGTGTTTTAGGCAAGCACAATAACACAGCTTCACAGGGTTAAAAAATGCAGCATAAACAAAAGTAACACACCTTAAAATAATATTCTACTACAAGTTCCTTAACTTGTCTCCTTATCTTTTGCTTTCATAACTTGCTCTGGTGGTTTGAAATGGTATAGCTTCCATAGACACAAATTTAAATGTTTGGCAAAGGGAGTGGTACAATTAGGAGGTATGGCTTTGGTGGAGTAATAACAGCCTTATGGAGGAAACCTGTCACTATAGGGGCTGGCATGAAGGTTTTATATTCTCAATCTACATCCAGTGTGGTACACATCTCCTTTTACTTCCTGGAAATCGAGATGTAGAACTCTCAGCCTTTTCTCCAGCACTGTCTGCCTGCATACTACCATGCTTATTGTTATGATGATATTTGATTATGTCTCAGAAATGGCAAACCAACCAAATTAAACATTTTTTATAAGAGCTGCTATGATCATGGTGTCTCTTTATGGCAATAGAAACCCTAACTAAGACAGTAGCTGATACCAGGTTCTAGGATGTTGCTATGATAGGCTTGACCATAGTTTTGTTTGGACGAATGTAGACTTTGGGATTTTGAATTAGAAAAGCATCTGAACACTCTAAGGAGGTCTTAATAGGCTATACTAGTAGAAGCATAGAAGACAATGATGCTCCTATAGTTGGACTGGGGTTTGAAGGGTCAGTCCAGGGTGTTTCTGATCCCAAGCTGTTCGGTGGTTGTGGTTTGCTGATTGGGCATGTTTGGCTTTTTTTCTTGTTTGTTTTTTTAGAGACCACTAGTGAGTGAGTACATCCCCTGCTTATCTCTCTGAGTTTGTGAGACTTCGCTCAGGAGAATATTCTTCAAATCCATCCATTTGCCTGTGAATTTTAGGATATCATTTTTTCTTACTGCTGTGTAGTATTCCATTGTGAATATGTACCACAGTTTGTTAATCCAATCTTCAGTTGAGGGACATCTAGGTTGTTTCCAGGTTCTTGCTATTACAAATAATGCTGCTATGAACATAGTTGAGCTAATACCTTTGGAGTGTGAATGTGCCTCTTTAGGGTATATACCCAGAAGTGGTATTGCTGGGTCCTTGGGGAGATTGATTCTCAATTTTCTGAGAAACC